>CAWUER010000785.1:0-219755 GCA_963921195.1 Pegoplata infirma | reverse complement strand
TGTCTGTCTGTCTGTCTGTCTGTCTGTCTGTCTGTCTGTCTGTCTGTCTGTCTGTCTGTCTGTCTGTCTGTCTGTCTGTCTGTCTGTCTGTCTGTCTGTCTGTCTGTCTGTCTGTCTGTCTGTCTGTCTGTCTGTCTGTCTGTCTGTCTGTCTGTCTGTCTGTCTGTCTGTCTGTCTGTCTGTCTGTCTGTCTGTCTGTCTGTCTGTCTGTCTGTCTGTCTGTCTGTCTGTCTGTCTGTCTGTCTGTCTGTCTGTCTGTCTGTCTGTCTGTCTGTCTGTCTGTCTGTCTGTCTGTCTGTCTGTCTGTCTGTCTGTCTGTCTGTCTGTCTGTCTGTCTGTCTGTCTGTCTGTCTGTCTGTCTGTCTGTCTGTCTGTCTGTCTGTCTGTCTGTCTGTCTGTCTGTCTGTCTGTCTGTCTGTCTGTCTGTCTGTCTGTCTGTCTGTCTGTCTGTCTGTCTGTCTGTCTGTCTGTCTGTCTGTCTGTCTGTCTGTCTGTCTGTCTGTCTGTCTGTCTGTCTGTCTGTCTGTCTGTCTGTCTGTCTGTCTGTCTGTCTGTCTGTCTGTCTGTCTGTCTGTCTGTCTGTCTGTCTGTCTGTCTGTCTGTCTGTCTGTCTGTCTGTCTGTCTGTCTGTCTGTCTGTCTGTCTGTCTGTCTGTCTGTCTGTCTGTCTGTCTGTCTGTCTGTCTGTCTGTCTGTCTGTCTGTCTGTCTGTCTGTCTGTCTGTCTGTCTGTCTGTCTGTCTGTCTGTCTGTCTGTCTGTCTGTCTGTCTGTCTGTCTGTCTGTCTGTCTGTCTGTCTGTCTGTCTGTCTGTCTGTCTGTCTGTCTGTCTGTCTGTCTGTCTGTCTGTCTGTCTGTCTGTCTGTCTGTCTGTCTGTCTGTCTGTCTGTCTGTCTGTCTGTCTGTCTGTCTGTCTGTCTGTCTGTCTGTCTGTCTGTCTGTCTGTCTGTCTGTCTGTCTGTCTGTCTGTCTGTCTGTCTGTCTGTCTGTCTGTCTGTCTGTCTGTCTGTCTGTCTGTCTGTCTGTCTGTCTGTCTGTCTGTCTGTCTGTCTGTCTGTCTGTCTGTCTGTCTGTCTGTCTGTCTGTCTGTCTGTCTGTCTGTCTGTCTGTCTGTCTGTCTGTCTGTCTGTCTGTCTGTCTGTCTGTCTGTCTGTCTGTCTGTCTGTCTGTCTGTCTGTCTGTCTGTCTGTCTGTCTGTCTGTCTGTCTGTCTGTCTGTCTGTCTGTCTGTCTGTCTGTCTGTCTGTCTGTCTGTCTGTCTGTCTGTCTGTCTGTCTGTCTGTCTGTCTGTCTGTCTGTCTGTCTGTCTGTCTGTCTGTCTGTCTGTCTGTCTGTCTGTCTGTCTGTCTGTCTGTCTGTCTGTCTGTCTGTCTGTCTGTCTGTCTGTCTGTCTGTCTGTCTGTCTGTCTGTCTGTCTGTCTGTCTGTCTGTCTGTCTGTCTGTCTGTCTGTCTGTCTGTCTGTCTGTCTGTCTGTCTGTCTGTCTGTCTGTCTGTCTGTCTGTCTGTCTGTCTGTCTGTCTGTCTGTCTGTCTGTCTGTCTGTCTGTCTGTCTGTCTGTCTGTCTGTCTGTCTGTCTGTCTGTCTGTCTGTCTGTCTGTCTGTCTGTCTGTCTGTCTGTCTGTCTGTCTGTCTGTCTGTCTGTCTGTCTGTCTGTCTGTCTGTCTGTCTGTCTGTCTGTCTGTCTGTCTGTCTGTCTGTCTGTCTGTCTGTCTGTCTGTCTGTCTGTCTGTCTGTCTGTCTGTCTGTCTGTCTGTCTGTCTGTCTGTCTGTCTGTCTGTCTGTCTGTCTGTCTGTCTGTCTGTCTGTCTGTCTGTCTGTCTGTCTGTCTGTCTGTCTGTCTGTCTGTCTGTCTGTCTGTCTGTCTGTCTGTCTGTCTGTCTGTCTGTCTGTCTGTCTGTCTGTCTGTCTGTCTGTCTGTCTGTCTGTCTGTCTGTCTGTCTGTCTGTCTGTCTGTCTGTCTGTCTGTCTGTCTGTCTGTCTGTCTGTCTGTCTGTCTGTCTGTCTGTCTGTCTGTCTGTCTGTCTGTCTGTCTGTCTGTCTGTCTGTCTGTCTGTCTGTCTGTCTGTCTGTCTGTCTGTCTGTCTGTCTGTCTGTCTGTCTGTCTGTCTGTCTGTCTGTCTGTCTGTCTGTCTGTCTGTCTGTCTGTCTGTCTGTCTGTCTGTCTGTCTGTCTGTCTGTCTGTCTGTCTGTCTGTCTGTCTGTCTGTCTGTCTGTCTGTCTGTCTGTCTGTCTGTCTGTCTGTCTGTCTGTCTGTCTGTCTGTCTGTCTGTCTGTCTGTCTGTCTGTCTGTCTGTCTGTCTGTCTGTCTGTCTGTCTGTCTGTCTGTCTGTCTGTCTGTCTGTCTGTCTGTCTGTCTGTCTGTCTGTCTGTCTGTCTGTCTGTCTGTCTGTCTGTCTGTCTGTCTGTCTGTCTGTCTGTCTGTCTGTCTGTCTGTCTGTCTGTCTGTCTGTCTGTCTGTCTGTCTGTCTGTCTGTCTGTCTGTCTGTCTGTCTGTCTGTCTGTCTGTCTGTCTGTCTGTCTGTCTGTCTGTCTGTCTGTCTGTCTGTCTGTCTGTCTGTCTGTCTGTCTGTCTGTCTGTCTGTCTGTCTGTCTGTCTGTCTGTCTGTCTGTCTGTCTGTCTGTCTGTCTGTCTGTCTGTCTGTCTGTCTGTCTGTCTGTCTGTCTGTCTGTCTGTCTGTCTGTCTGTCTGTCTGTCTGTCTGTCTGTCTGTCTGTCTGTCTGTCTGTCTGTCTGTCTGTCTGTCTGTCTGTCTGTCTGTCTGTCTGTCTGTCTGTCTGTCTGTCTGTCTGTCTGTCTGTCTGTCTGTCTGTCTGTCTGTCTGTCTGTCTGTCTGTCTGTCTGTCTGTCTGTCTGTCTGTCTGTCTGTCTGTCTGTCTGTCTGTCTGTCTGTCTGTCTGTCTGTCTGTCTGTCTGTCTGTCTGTCTGTCTGTCTGTCTGTCTGTCTGTCTGTCTGTCTGTCTGTCTGTCTGTCTGTCTGTCTGTCTGTCTGTCTGTCTGTCTGTCTGTCTGTCTGTCTGTCTGTCTGTCTGTCTGTCTGTCTGTCTGTCTGTCTGTCTGTCTGTCTGTCTGTCTGTCTGTCTGTCTGTCTGTCTGTCTGTCTGTCTGTCTGTCTGTCTGTCTGTCTGTCTGTCTGTCTGTCTGTCTGTCTGTCTGTCTGTCTGTCTGTCTGTCTGTCTGTCTGTCTGTCTGTCTGTCTGTCTGTCTGTCTGTCTGTCTGTCTGTCTGTCTGTCTGTCTGTCTGTCTGTCTGTCTGTCTGTCTGTCTGTCTGTCTGTCTGTCTGTCTGTCTGTCTGTCTGTCTGTCTGTCTGTCTGTCTGTCTGTCTGTCTGTCTGTCTGTCTGTCTGTCTGTCTGTCTGTCTGTCTGTCTGTCTGTCTGTCTGTCTGTCTGTCTGTCTGTCTGTCTGTCTGTCTGTCTGTCTGTCTGTCTGTCTGTCTGTCTGTCTGTCTGTCTGTCTGTCTGTCTGTCTGTCTGTCTGTCTGTCTGTCTGTCTGTCTGTCTGTCTGTCTGTCTGTCTGTCTGTCTGTCTGTCTGTCTGTCTGTCTGTCTGTCTGTCTGTCTGTCTGTCTGTCTGTCTGTCTGTCTGTCTGTCTGTCTGTCTGTCTGTCTGTCTGTCTGTCTGTCTGTCTGTCTGTCTGTCTGTCTGTCTGTCTGTCTGTCTGTCTGTCTGTCTGTCTGTCTGTCTGTCTGTCTGTCTGTCTGTCTGTCTGTCTGTCTGTCTGTCTGTCTGTCTGTCTGTCTGTCTGTCTGTCTGTCTGTCTGTCTGTCTGTCTGTCTGTCTGTCTGTCTGTCTGTCTGTCTGTCTGTCTGTCTGTCTGTCTGTCTGTCTGTCTGTCTGTCTGTCTGTCTGTCTGTCTGTCTGTCTGTCTGTCTGTCTGTCTGTCTGTCTGTCTGTCTGTCTGTCTGTCTGTCTGTCTGTCTGTCTGTCTGTCTGTCTGTCTGTCTGTCTGTCTGTCTGTCTGTCTGTCTGTCTGTCTGTCTGTCTGTCTGTCTGTCTGTCTGTCTGTCTGTCTGTCTGTCTGTCTGTCTGTCTGTCTGTCTGTCTGTCTGTCTGTCTGTCTGTCTGTCTGTCTGTCTGTCTGTCTGTCTGTCTGTCTGTCTGTCTGTCTGTCTGTCTGTCTGTCTGTCTGTCTGTCTGTCTGTCTGTCTGTCTGTCTGTCTGTCTGTCTGTCTGTCTGTCTGTCTGTCTGTCTGTCTGTCTGTCTGTCTGTCTGTCTGTCTGTCTGTCTGTCTGTCTGTCTGTCTGTCTGTCTGTCTGTCTGTCTGTCTGTCTGTCTGTCTGTCTGTCTGTCTGTCTGTCTGTCTGTCTGTCTGTCTGTCTGTCTGTCTGTCTGTCTGTCTGTCTGTCTGTCTGTCTGTCTGTCTGTCTGTCTGTCTGTCTGTCTGTCTGTCTGTCTGTCTGTCTGTCTGTCTGTCTGTCTGTCTGTCTGTCTGTCTGTCTGTCTGTCTGTCTGTCTGTCTGTCTGTCTGTCTGTCTGTCTGTCTGTCTGTCTGTCTGTCTGTCTGTCTGTCTGTCTGTCTGTCTGTCTGTCTGTCTGTCTGTCTGTCTGTCTGTCTGTCTGTCTGTCTGTCTGTCTGTCTGTCTGTCTGTCTGTCTGTCTGTCTGTCTGTCTGTCTGTCTGTCTGTCTGTCTGTCTGTCTGTCTGTCTGTCTGTCTGTCTGTCTGTCTGTCTGTCTGTCTGTCTGTCTGTCTGTCTGTCTGTCTGTCTGTCTGTCTGTCTGTCTGTCTGTCTGTCTGTCTGTCTGTCTGTCTGTCTGTCTGTCTGTCTGTCTGTCTGTCTGTCTGTCTGTCTGTCTGTCTGTCTGTCTGTCTGTCTGTCTGTCTGTCTGTCTGTCTGTCTGTCTGTCTGTCTGTCTGTCTGTCTGTCTGTCTGTCTGTCTGTCTGTCTGTCTGTCTGTCTGTCTGTCTGTCTGTCTGTCTGTCTGTCTGTCTGTCTGTCTGTCTGTCTGTCTGTCTGTCTGTCTGTCTGTCTGTCTGTCTGTCTGTCTGTCTGTCTGTCTGTCTGTCTGTCTGTCTGTCTGTCTGTCTGTCTGTCTGTCTGTCTGTCTGTCTGTCTGTCTGTCTGTCTGTCTGTCTGTCTGTCTGTCTGTCTGTCTGTCTGTCTGTCTGTCTGTCTGTCTGTCTGTCTGTCTGTCTGTCTGTCTGTCTGTCTGTCTGTCTGTCTGTCTGTCTGTCTGTCTGTCTGTCTGTCTGTCTGTCTGTCTGTCTGTCTGTCTGTCTGTCTGTCTGTCTGTCTGTCTGTCTGTCTGTCTGTCTGTCTGTCTGTCTGTCTGTCTGTCTGTCTGTCTGTCTGTCTGTCTGTCTGTCTGTCTGTCTGTCTGTCTGTCTGTCTGTCTGTCTGTCTGTCTGTCTGTCTGTCTGTCTGTCTGTCTGTCTGTCTGTCTGTCTGTCTGTCTGTCTGTCTGTCTGTCTGTCTGTCTGTCTGTCTGTCTGTCTGTCTGTCTGTCTGTCTGTCTGTCTGTCTGTCTGTCTGTCTGTCTGTCTGTCTGTCTGTCTGTCTGTCTGTCTGTCTGTCTGTCTGTCTGTCTGTCTGTCTGTCTGTCTGTCTGTCTGTCTGTCTGTCTGTCTGTCTGTCTGTCTGTCTGTCTGTCTGTCTGTCTGTCTGTCTGTCTGTCTGTCTGTCTGTCTGTCTGTCTGTCTGTCTGTCTGTCTGTCTGTCTGTCTGTCTGTCTGTCTGTCTGTCTGTCTGTCTGTCTGTCTGTCTGTCTGTCTGTCTGTCTGTCTGTCTGTCTGTCTGTCTGTCTGTCTGTCTGTCTGTCTGTCTGTCTGTCTGTCTGTCTGTCTGTCTGTCTGTCTGTCTGTCTGTCTGTCTGTCTGTCTGTCTGTCTGTCTGTCTGTCTGTCTGTCTGTCTGTCTGTCTGTCTGTCTGTCTGTCTGTCTGTCTGTCTGTCTGTCTGTCTGTCTGTCTGTCTGTCTGTCTGTCTGTCTGTCTGTCTGTCTGTCTGTCTGTCTGTCTGTCTGTCTGTCTGTCTGTCTGTCTGTCTGTCTGTCTGTCTGTCTGTCTGTCTGTCTGTCTGTCTGTCTGTCTGTCTGTCTGTCTGTCTGTCTGTCTGTCTGTCTGTCTGTCTGTCTGTCTGTCTGTCTGTCTGTCTGTCTGTCTGTCTGTCTGTCTGTCTGTCTGTCTGTCTGTCTGTCTGTCTGTCTGTCTGTCTGTCTGTCTGTCTGTCTGTCTGTCTGTCTGTCTGTCTGTCTGTCTGTCTGTCTGTCTGTCTGTCTGTCTGTCTGTCTGTCTGTCTGTCTGTCTGTCTGTCTGTCTGTCTGTCTGTCTGTCTGTCTGTCTGTCTGTCTGTCTGTCTGTCTGTCTGTCTGTCTGTCTGTCTGTCTGTCTGTCTGTCTGTCTGTCTGTCTGTCTGTCTGTCTGTCTGTCTGTCTGTCTGTCTGTCTGTCTGTCTGTCTGTCTGTCTGTCTGTCTGTCTGTCTGTCTGTCTGTCTGTCTGTCTGTCTGTCTGTCTGTCTGTCTGTCTGTCTGTCTGTCTGTCTGTCTGTCTGTCTGTCTGTCTGTCTGTCTGTCTGTCTGTCTGTCTGTCTGTCTGTCTGTCTGTCTGTCTGTCTGTCTGTCTGTCTGTCTGTCTGTCTGTCTGTCTGTCTGTCTGTCTGTCTGTCTGTCTGTCTGTCTGTCTGTCTGTCTGTCTGTCTGTCTGTCTGTCTGTATGTCTGTCTGTCTGTATGTCTGTCTGTCTGTCTGTCTGTCTGTCTGTCTGTCTGTCTGTCTGTCTGTCTGTCTGTCTGTCTGTCTGTCTGTCTGTCTGTCTGTCTGTCTGTCTGTCTGTCTGTCTGTCTGTCTGTCTGTCTGTCTGTCTGTCTGTCTGTCTGTCTGTCTGTCTGTCTGTCTGTCTGTCTGTCTGTCTGTCTGTCTGTCTGTCTGTCTGTCTGTCTGTCTGTCTGTCTGTCTGTCTGTCTGTCTGTCTGTCTGTCTGTCTGTCTGTCTGTCTGTCTGTCTGTCTGTCTGTCTGTCTGTCTGTCTGTCTGTCTGTCTGTCTGTCTGTCTGTCTGTCTGTCTGTCTGTCTGTCTGTCTGTCTGTCTGTCTGTCTGTCTGTCTGTCTGTCTGTCTGTCTGTCTGTCTGTCTGTCTGTCTGTCTGTCTGTCTGTCTGTCTGTCTGTCTGTCTGTCTGTCTGTCTGTCTGTCTGTCTGTCTGTCTGTCTGTCTGTCTGTCTGTCTGTCTGTCTGTCTGTCTGTCTGTCTGTCTGTCTGTCTGTCTGTCTGTCTGTCTGTCTGTCTGTCTGTCTGTCTGTCTGTCTGTCTGTCTGTCTGTCTGTCTGTCTGTCTGTCTGTCTGTCTGTCTGTCTGTCTGTCTGTCTGTCTGTCTGTCTGTCTGTCTGTCTGTCTGTCTGTCTGTCTGTCTGTCTGTCTGTCTGTCTGTCTGTCTGTCTGTCTGTCTGTCTGTCTGTCTGTCTGTCTGTCTGTCTGTCTGTCTGTCTGTCTGTCTGTCTGTCTGTCTGTCTGTCTGTCTGTCTGTCTGTCTGTCTGTCTGTCTGTCTGTCTGTCTGTCTGTCTGTCTGTCTGTCTGTCTGTCTGTCTGTCTGTCTGTCTGTCTGTCTGTCTGTCTGTCTGTCTGTCTGTCTGTCTGTCTGTCTGTCTGTCTGTCTGTCTGTCTGTCTGTCTGTCTGTCTGTCTGTCTGTCTGTCTGTCTGTCTGTCTGTCTGTCTGTCTGTCTGTCTGTCTGTCTGTCTGTCTGTCTGTCTGTCTGTCTGTCTGTCTGTCTGTCTGTCTGTCTGTCTGTCTGTCTGTCTGTCTGTCTGTCTGTCTGTCTGTCTGTCTGTCTGTCTGTCTGTCTGTCTGTCTGTCTGTCTGTCTGTCTGTCTGTCTGTCTGTCTGTCTGTCTGTCTGTCTGTCTGTCTGTCTGTCTGTCTGTCTGTCTGTCTGTCTGTCTGTCTGTCTGTCTGTCTGTCTGTCTGTCTGTCTGTCTGTCTGTCTGTCTGTCTGTCTGTCTGTCTGTCTGTCTGTCTGTCTGTCTGTCTGTCTGTCTGTCTGTCTGTCTGTCTGTCTGTCTGTCTGTCTGTCTGTCTGTCTGTCTGTCTGTCTGTCTGTCTGTCTGTCTGTCTGTCTGTCTGTCTGTCTGTCTGTCTGTCTGTCTGTCTGTCTGTCTGTCTGTCTGTCTGTCTGTCTGTCTGTCTGTCTGTCTGTCTGTCTGTCTGTCTGTCTGTCTGTCTGTCTGTCTGTCTGTCTGTCTGTCTGTCTGTCTGTCTGTCTGTCTGTCTGTCTGTCTGTCTGTCTGTCTGTCTGTCTGTCTGTCTGTCTGTCTGTCTGTCTGTCTGTCTGTCTGTCTGTCTGTCTGTCTGTCTGTCTGTCTGTCTGTCTGTCTGTCTGTCTGTCTGTCTGTCTGTCTGTCTGTCTGTCTGTCTGTCTGTCTGTCTGTCTGTCTGTCTGTCTGTCTGTCTGTCTGTCTGTCTGTCTGTCTGTCTGTCTGTCTGTCTGTCTGTCTGTCTGTCTGTCTGTCTGTCTGTCTGTCTGTCTGTCTGTCTGTCTGTCTGTCTGTCTGTCTGTCTGTCTGTCTGTCTGTCTGTCTGTCTGTCTGTCTGTCTGTCTGTCTGTCTGTCTGTCTGTCTGTCTGTCTGTCTGTCTGTCTGTCTGTCTGTCTGTCTGTCTGTCTGTCTGTCTGTCTGTCTGTCTGTCTGTCTGTCTGTCTGTCTGTCCGTCCGTAGAAAACACGCTAACTTTTGAAAGACTTCACAGAGGCTACTGAAGTTTGGCATATATGTTTGTCATTTACCTGGTCAGGTTGGTATTGCAATCCAGCCAAATCGGTCCAGTGGTTCAAAAGTTATGAGCAAAAGAGTAAATTTCGGCAAGGGTATTTCGCGAATTTACGAGATAAAAAACACGATAACTTTCGAAAGACAATAATAAGACTACTGAAGCTTGGCACGTATCTTTGCCGTTCCTCGGGTCTGTTTGGTTTTAAATTTCAGCTCAATCGGTTCAGTGGTTCAAAAGTTATAAGCAAAACCTTGAATTTCAGATTAGTTTCATCTAAAATGCCACGTGTTTTAACAAGTTTTAAAAGCATTGGTGGTAACTAAACAATGCTTTTCAAACTTGTTTAATTTTAAAGCAATGCTTTTTAAACTTGTTTAGTTTTAAAAGCATTGGTAACTTAAAAATTACACTCCAAAAAAATTTTACACTCAAAAAAAATTTTACACTCAAAAAAATTTTACACTCAAAAAAAATTTACACAAAAATTTTTTTTTTTTTTTTTACAAAAATGACAATATTTTGTGTAAGAAATATTTTTACAGTAAAAAAAACAATACACTCGAAAAAAATTTTACACTCAAAAAAAATTTGTAATTTTTCTTTTTTTAAAAAAAAATGACAAAAAAAGAGTTTTTTACTCAAAATAAAATATTTCTAATCAAAATTGTTAAGTTTTTCACGTTAAAAAATGTACTACCCTTTAAAAAAAATGCATTGTGGAGGGTATTCATAGATTCGGCAAAGTCGAATTTAACTTTTCTACTTGTTTTGTTCTGAATATGAAATACTAAATTTCGTAAAGAAGAAATCATTGGAATTTTAGATTAAGAAAACTTTTGCCAATTTGCAACCAACATTTGAAGTGAAATTTAGTTTGATTCCGTATTTTGTCACGCAATCGATTAAAGAAAAATAATTATTAGGCCTAAATAATATACAAGCTGAAGCATATCCTCACTAGTTTTTCTTTAAAAATTTTAATTCTTTCAAAGTTTTAATGTCGTTTTTATTAAATCATTAAAAATTGTGTTAAAAATGTGTAAATAAAATATATTTTTATTAAAAAATTACCGACGAATTCCCGAAATTTCCCGAAGAAAAAATCCCGGGATCTTAAGAAAAATATTTCCGGGGAATTCCCGGGAAATTTTTTCGGAATAGAAACCCTAAAATCGTACCATAAATACAAAAAATTTAAATATTGCGAAATTAAACTTAAGTGACCTGGCTCCAGACTAAACTAATATATTGTCCAAGTTTGGTATCAATCGGTCCAGCGGTTTTTGACACAAACATTTTTATATATAAAGATAATTCCCGCCTCGGTTATTACTACCTGTGGTAAAAATTTCATTGAAATTGGTTCAGCCGTTTATGCGTGATTACAGAACATGCACTCACAGCAAAATACGGTTGAGACAACCGTACAAGGTTCCAACCTCAAGTTGAAGTTGAGGCAACCGGAAAATTACGGTTGAGGCAACCGACAAATACCGGTTGCAACAACCTCAAATAACGACATTTGCCGGTTGTGGCAACCGCATTGCCAGTTGCTCCAACCAGAGCTGTGTTTAATATATTTTCGATATTATGCCAAAATAAAATATGAAATCCCAATTATAAAACACATTTTTTTTAGTTTTTTTGTCTTTTTTTATTGTTTAAAGAAAAATATAGTTATATAAATGATTAAATACTAAAAATAATAAACTTAATGTTACATTTTTATGTGGTTTTAATTAGTTTGCTAAAAATCCGATACAAAGAATTCTTCTTCTCAGAATCTAAGACTTTTTCTGAAGGAAAAATGATTCAAAATCTGAGACTTTTTCTTTAGGAGAAATGTCTCAAAATCTGAGACTTTTTCTATACAAAAATATTTGAGGATCTGAGAAAAATAACTTTGAATCTGAGAATTTTCCTATGGGAAAAATCTGAATCTTTTTCTATAATAAAAATGTCCCAGAAAAAGTCACAGATTTTTCTATAGAAAAAGTTTCAGATTCTGGAAAAGTCTCAGATTCTGAGACAATTTTTCTATAGAAAAAGTCTCAGATTCTGAGACAATTTTTCTATAGAAAAAGTCTCAGATTCTGAGACAATTTTTCTATAGAAAAGTCTCAGATTCTGAGACAATTTTTCTATAGAAAAAGTCTCAGATTCTGAGACAATTTTTCTATAGAAAAAGTCTCAGATTCTGAGACAATTTTTCTATAGAAAAAGTCTCAGATTCTGAGACAATTTTTCTATAGAAAAAGTCTCAGATTCTGAGACAATTTTTCTATAGAAAAAGTCTCAGATTCTGAGACAATTTTTCTATAGAAAAAGTCTCAGATTCTGAGACAATTTTTCTATAGAAAAAGTCTCAGATTCTGAGACAATTTTTCTATAGAAAAAGTCTCAGATTCTGAGACAATTATTCTATAGAAAAAGTCTCAGATTCTGAGACAATTTTTCTATAGAAAAAGTCTCAGATTCTGAGACAATTTTTCTATAGAAAAAGTCTCAGATTCTGAGACAATTTTTCTATAGAAAAAGTCTCAGATTCTGAGACAATTTTTCTATAGAAAAAGTCTCAGATTCTGAGACAATTTTTCTATAGAAAAAGTCTCAGATTCTGAGACAATTTTTCTATAGAAAAAGTCTCAGATTCTGAGACAATTTTTCTATAGAAAAAGTCTCAGATTCTGAGACAATTTTTCTATAGAAAAAGTCTCAGATTCTGAGACAATTTTTCTATAGAAAAAGTCTCAGATTCTGAGACAATTTTTCTATAGAAAAAGTCTCAGATTCTGAGACAATTTTTCTATAGAAAAAGTCTCAGATTCTGAGACAATTTTTCTATAGAAAAAGTCTCAGATTCTGAGACAATTTTTCTATAGAAAAAGTCTCAGATTCTGAGACAATTTTTCTATAGAAAAAGTCTCAGATTCTGAGACAATTTTTCTATAGAAAAAGTCTCAGATTCTGAGACAATTTTTCTATAGAAAAAGTCTCAGATTCTGAGACAATTTTTCTATAGAAAAAGTCTCAGATTCTGAGACAATTTTTCTATAGAAAAAGTCTCAGATTCTGAGACAATTTTTCTATAGAAAAAGTCTCAGATTCTGAGACAATTTTTCTATAGAAAAAGTCTCAGATTCTGAGACAATTTTTCTATAGAAAAAGTCTCAGATTCTGAGACAATTTTTCTATAGAAAAAGTCTCAGATTCTGAGACAATTTTTCTATAGAAAAAGTCTCAGATTCTGAGACAATTTTTCTATAGAAAAAGTCTCAGATTCTGAGACAATTTTTCTATAGAAAAAGTCTCAGATTCTGAGACAATTTTTCTATAGAAAAAGTCTCAGATTCTGAGACAATTTTTCTATAGAAAAAGTCTCAGATTCTGAGACAATTTTTCTATAGAAAAAGTCTCAGATTCTGAGACAATTTTTCTATAGAAAAAGTCTCAGATTCTGAGACAATTTTTCTATAGAAAAAGTCTCAGATTCTGAGACTATTTTTCTATAGAAAAAGTCTCAGATTCTGAGACAATTTTTCTATAGAAAAAGTCTCAGATTCTGAGACAATTTTTCTATAGAAAAAGTCTCAGATTCTGAGACAATTTTTCTATAGAAAAAGTCTCAGATTCTGAGACAATTTTTCTATAGAAAAAGTCTCAGATTCTGAGACAATTTTTCTATAGAAAAAGTCTCAGATTCTGAGACAATTTTTCTATAGAAAAAGTCTCAGATTCTGAGACAATTTTTCTATAGAAAAAGTCTCAGATTCTGAGACAATTTTTCTATAGAAAAAGTCTCAGATTCTGAGACAATTTTTCTACTTATAGAAAAAGTTTCAGATTCTGAGACAATTCTTCTATAGAAAAACTCTCAGATTCTGAGACAATTTTTCTATAGAAAAAGTCTCAGATTCTGAGACAATTCTTCTATAGAAAAAGTCTCAGATTCTGAGACAATTCTTCTATAGAAAAAGTCTCAGATTCTGAGACAATTTTTCTATAGAAAAAGTCTCAGATACTGAGACAACATTTCTATAGAAAGTCTCAGATTCTGAGACAATTTTTCTATAGAAAAAGTCTCAGATTCTGAGACAATTTTTCTGTAGAAAAAGTCTCAGATTCTGAGACAATTTTTCTATAGAAAAAGTCTCAGATTCTGAGACAATTTTTCTATAGAAAAAGTCTCAGATTCTGAGACAATTTTTCTATAGAAAAAGTCTCAGATTCTGAGACAATTTTTCTATAGAAAAAGTCTCAGATTCTGAGACAATTTTTCTATAGAAAAAGTCTCAGATTCTGAGACAATTTTTCTATAGAAAAAGTCTCAGATTCTGAGACAATTTTTCTATAGAAAAAGTCTCAGATTCTGAGACAATTTTTCTATAGAAAAAGTCTCAGATTCTGAGACAATTTTTCTATAGAAAAAGTCTCAGATTCTGAGACAATTTTTCTATAGAAAAAGTCTCAGATTCTGAGACAATTTTTCTATAGAAAAAGTCTCAGATTCTGAGACAATTTTTCTATAGAAAAAGTCTCAGATTCTGAGACAATTTTTCTATAGAAAAAGTCTCAGATTCTGAGACAATTTTTCTATAGAAAAAGTCTCAGATTCTGAGACAATTTTTCTATAGAAAAAGTCTCAGATTCTGAGACAATTTTTCTATAGAAAAAGTCTCAGATTCTGAGACAATTTTTCTATAGAAAAAGTCTCAGATTCTGAGACAATTTTTCTATAGAAAAAATCTCAGATTCTGAGACAATTTTTCTATAGAAAAAATCTCAGATTCTGAGACAATTTTTCTATAGAAAAAGTCTCAGATTCTGAGACAATTTTTCTATAGAAAAAGACTCAGATTCTGAGACAATTTTTCTATAGAAAAAGTCTCAGATTCTGAGACAATTTTTCTATAGAAAAAGTCTCAGATTCTGAGACAATTTTTCTATAGAAAAAGTCTCAGATTCTGAGACAATTTTTCTATAGAAAAAGTCTCAGATTCTGAGACAATTTTCTATAGAAAAAGTCTCAGATTCTGAGACAATTTTCTATAGAAAAAGTCTCAGATTCTGAGAGAGTTTTTCTATAGAAAAAGCCTCCGATTCTGAGAGAGTTTTCCATAGAAAAAGTCTCAGATTCTGAGACAGTTTTTCTACAGAAAAAGTCTCAGATTCTGAGACAGTTTTTCTACAGAAAAAGTCTCAGATTCTGAAACAGTTTTTCTATAGAAAAGTCTCAGATTCTGAGACAGTTTTTCTATAGAAAAAGTCTCAGATTCTGAGACAGTTTTTTCTATAGAAAATGTCTCAGATTCTGAGACAGTTTTTCTATAGAAAAAGTCTCAGATTCTGAGACAGTTTTTCTATAGGAAAATGAGATAATTTTTCTATAGAAAAGGTCACAGATTCTGAGACAGTTTTTCTACAGATTCTGAGACAGTTTTCTGTAGGAAAATTCACAGATTCTGAGACAGAATCTGCGCCTTTTTGTCTTTAGATAAAGTCTCAGAAGCTAAGACATTTTGTCTATAGAATAATGGCTTTATTTTGCCTTTAGAAACGTCTTAATGGTTTGTATTCCAAGGATCTCAGATCATGGAACTTTCGTATATAATGAATTAATTTCCTACCACCTTTTTCTGCAGCGCTGCTGTGCTTGTTTGGATATATTCTTGAGTGATGTTATAATTTTCCGACTCTTTCTTCTTCCATTGACTTCTATACCTTTCATACCTTCTCGTCAGTCTGGGAAAATTTGGCCGTTTGTAAGCATCCGTATTAGGGAAATCGTTTATGACGCCTTATACATATATACATATTTTTGATAATTTCTATAAATTTAACGAAAAAAAAAATATTTATTAAATATTTTTGCATTTAATAAAAGCAAACTTACGGTTTTAATAGAATAATCCTTTTATTTCATATTTCACCATTGTGTTTTGTAGAAAAGCATTTTCATTTAAAAATATTTTTATTTTTCTGACATAAAAAAAGTTTGTTATTTTTTATTATCAGTTGATGGAACCGAAAATTTACGGTTGCTTCAACCGATAGTTTGAAGTTGTAGCAACTGGCACACAAATATTTAAAAAAAAGTTTTAACAACCTCAACTTACGGTTGCTGCAACCGCTTACGGTTAACATAACCGTAAGACGGTTGCGACAACCGCAACTCGGTAGCAGCAACCGTAAACGAGGTAACGACGGTTGTGGCAACCTCATTCCAACCGAGTTTTTATGTGAGTGTGCAGAAATAACGTTCAATAAAATGAAAAGGGGCGTGGCATTTCACGCTCCTTTGTCCGATTGCTCTCTTTTATAACCTATAGTTCCCGCCTCAGTTATTACTATCTGTGTTAAAGATTTTATTAAAATCTGTTCAGGCCTTTATACGTCATTAAGGAACGGGCGAAAATACCGTTCAATAAAATAAAAAGGGGCGTGGCATTTTACGCCCCATTGTCTGATTGCTATATTTTATGGCCTATAGTTCTCGACTCGGTTGGTAGGATCTGTGGTAAAAATTTCATGGAAATCGGTAGAGCCGTTTAAGAGTGATTGAAGAAAAGGCAGAAATAACGAATAATAACATAAAAAAGGCGTGGCATTTTACTACCCTTTGTCCGATCGTCATCTTTAATTGCCAACAGTTTACGCCTCGGTTAGTACTATCTGTTGTAAAAATTTTATGAAAATCGGTTCAGCCGTTCATGTGTGATTACGGAAATGGCAGAAATGATTTTCAATGCAATAAAAAGGGGCGTGGCATTTGACGCCCCCTTTTTCGATCGTCCCTATTGTGGGTCATAGTTTCCGCCTCGGTTAGTACTATGTGTGTTAAAAATTTAATTAAAATCGGTTTATCCGTTTACGCGTTATTACGGTAAAGGCAGAATAACGTTTCATAAAATAAAAAGGGGCGTGGAATTTTACGCCCCTTTGTCCGATCGCTTTCTCTTATGGCCTATAGTTCCCGCCTCGGTTAGTACTATCTGCGGTGAAAATTTCATGAAAATCGGTTCAGCCCTTCTCCCCTGATTGCGGAACAGACAGACAGACAGACAGACAAACCAACACTCAGATTTATAATATTAATAATAGGGATTTTTTCACAAAAAAAAAAAAAAAAAAAAACAGAATTTAGAAAATTTCTCAGATTTTGAAACATTTTTTGTATAGAATATTTTAAAAATATTTTCTATAGCAAAAATCTCAGATTCTGAAAATTTTTTTTTCTATTATTATTCTATTATCGTTGGAGTGGATGTTATAAAAAAATCTTAGCTATAAGAACTAATCTTTTAACAAACGCCGCAATAATCAGGCATGATAATCTAATTTGAATGCACAATCAAATTGACCCATATATCCGTATCTGTCTCAAATACGCGTTAGGTACTACTTTGTACCAACACCAAAGAGGAATACGCTAAAGAGTATACATTAGTAAGTTTTACCGTTAGATACGATTTATATTTGACGACCACTTAACAGTTTTTAAGTCGGATGTGAAAATAAGAGGAAATTGTCAAATTTACTCAAAAAATGATTCAAAGTCAATTGGTGTACTTTAAGGTAGAACTAGGAGCAATATTTCGGGTAGTAAGAAGCATTCCTTTAACATGGTGTAGGTTATAAAAAAAGATACTCACTAGGGTGTTCAGTCGATTAATTCTTGTTCGATTAATCGAACAATTTTAGACGAATAATTGTTCGATTAATTTAAAATTGCTAATTTCGATTAAAAGATTAATCGAAGAATTTATGCCGATTAATCGAATAATAATAATATATGTTTTTTCTGGAAATATGTATAATTTTTTAAAATTTTTAAGTCCATAAACAAACCAAATGTATGTTACCGTTGGAATTAAAAAAACACAGCCATGTTTACTTGAGTGGTCGTTATTTTAAATTTGTTTTCTGATTTTCGCTGCTCCTGAAGCTTGGATTTGTTAAACGAAATAGATAAGTACCTGATAAAATTTTGGGCCAAAGCGGTAAACGGTCATACAGTTAAAATCGGTCAAAGTTTCGAGTTTTCGGCAAAAACAGACTAATTTAAAAAAAATAAATAAAATTAAAAATTTAAGATTTCCCAAATGTAGTCAGATAATAAATATATTTTTTTTTTGTGATATCGGTAATCCAATAAATTTATCAAAAAATTGTTTTTGAATTCTACACAAATCTCTAAAATGATTTTTTTTTTTTAATTTTCTCAAACAAATTAGCAAAAACCTTAAATTTTGATACATGTTGAAATGATTTTAGTTTTGTTTTTTTGTTGTTAATAAAATGTTTAAATACTTGTAATTAATGTTGTTTATTTACTCAAGCACCATTTTTTTCTAAAATTGTCGAAAAAAATCTTGTAATTTAGAAAATTTCTGAATTTGTAATTATTCGATTAATCGAACAATTTCAAAATTTTTTTCGTTTAATCGAATAATTTAAAAATGGCAAATATCGATTAATCGTTTAATCGAACAATTAAAAAACCCGATTAATTGAACACCCTAATACTCACTCACATTCTCACAAATTAATTAATACACTTATGAATTTTTTTTTTTCTAAGAGAGTTGATAAAGGAATTTAAATTGATAAAGGAATCTAAAATGCAGTTGTAGTCTTGCATATACTGCCAGCGATAATTTATTCGTAACAACGTGCACGGGCCCCCATTACCAAAACTACTATAAAACGTTTTTGCTCTAAAGTATACATTAAGGTGGAGCAAATTTAGACTTTTTTCGAATATATTCTATTCTATTCTAAAAAAAAAAACAATCAAATCAAAAAAAAAAATCACTATGTTTTTGTTTTATGACCAATATTGTTTTAATTTTTTTTTAAAGGGGTTACCTTATAGGCTTATTGTGGTCAGCTATTTGTTTCCAAATGTAACTTTCCAACTTTCAAGTCGCCCAAATATTTTTTTGTTTTAATATTAACCCCAAAAAGCCAACTATTCCCACCCCTTAGATTTTGAAATTCCAAAAAAAGAAAAATTTGCTTCACCCTATTATACATAGTTTTAACATTTAATTAATTTTTATATAAATAACGGCTAATAAATATAAACAAAAAAAAATTGTACCTCTTAACTGCGGATAAGATATAAAATAATCACAGTTAATTCAAGAAACAAACGCCGACACATGCCACAGACATAATTTTAATACATATCAACAAAAAAAAAACAAGTAGAAAAGTTAAATTCGACTTTGCCGAATCTATGAATACCCTCCACAATGCATTTTTTAAAGGGTAGTAAATTTTTTAACGTGAAAAAATTAACAATTTTGATTAGAAATATTTTATTTTGAGTAAAAAACTCTTCTTTTGTCATTAAAAAAAAAAAATTACTAATTTTATTTTTTGAGTGTAAAGTTTTTTTCGATTGTAATGTTTTTTTTTACTGTAAAAATATTTCTGAGTGAATGCACGTTCGTGTGTACACAAAATATACATGGTCATTTTTGTACAAAAAAACTTTTTGTTTTTTTTGAGTGTAAAATTTTTTTTGAGTGTAAAATTTTTTTCGAGTGTAATTTTTAAGTTACCAATGCTTTTAAAACTAAACAAGTTTAAAAAACATTGCTTTAAAACTAAACAAGTTTGAAAAGCATTGTTAAGTTACCACCAATGCTTTTAAAACTAGTTTAAACAAGTGGCATTTAAGATGAAACTAATCAGAAATTCAGGGTTTTGCTTATAACTTTTGAACCACTGGACCGATTGAGCTGAAATTTAATACCAAATAGACCTAGGGAACTGCAAAGATACATGTCAAGCTTCAGCAGTCTCGTTATTGTCTTTCGAAAGTTATCGTGGTTTTTATCTCGTAAATTCGCGAAATACCATTGCCGAAATTTACTCTTTTGCTCATAACTTTTGAACCACTGGACCGATTTCGCTGGATTGCAATACCAACCTGACCATGTAAATGACCAACATATATGCCAAACTTCAGTAGCCTCTGTAAAGTCTTTCAAAAGTTAGCGTGTTTTCTACGGACAGACAGACTGACGGACGGACATCGCTAGATCGACCTAAAATCGATAGAGGAATCCTCTAAGAGGATCATGAATATATATACTTTATGGGGTCCTAGACCAATATTTCGATGTGTTACAAACGGAATGACAAACTTATATATACCCTCTATCACTAGAGTGGAGGGTATAAAAAACAACCCATGTTTAAGTGTTAAAAAACCACTAACAAAAAGTGTTTAATTCTAAAATAAATAAATACATGTATGAGAAATAGTGAACAAAAAAAAAATCAAAAAATATTGAAATACCACTCGTGTATAAATCTAAATACTATGATCAGAAAGTAACCGACATTATTTTTATACCCTACATCACTCTCTGGTCAGGATTTAAATAGTTTGTGCTGATGATTCTAACTAAATATTGGTCCTTGATCTAGCTTTAAGTTTACCGATCGAATCAGAATCCTTTTTGAACAGGTTCACCGATGTCAGATCTTTCATATAAACGGTGAACGCCCATCCAACCTAACCCAACCAATTGAAATTTCAAAAGGGTCTGTTCATCTTTAAATGTTCCAATGATGACTAATTTTTAATCACAGTGTTCAAGCACAAGTATATATTTTTTTTTTTAAATACTATAAATAAAGTGTATGTAAATTGTTATTAGTCACGTCATTTGTTTTGTTTATTTCTTAATATGACTTAAAAATGCAATTTTCTGCATAAATGAAAACAGAAATACAAAAACAAATGGTAGTTTTGTCTTAAATTACCCACCCAAAATTAATATTAAATAACTACTCGTGGTAAATGGTTGATGGGATGTCTAACCACACAAAGACTTGGCTTTTATGGAATTGAAATCGGTTGAAAGTAGGCATGTTAGCACTTGGGATGCTAGCTCTAGCAGTTTTCTTAATAATTTTGCATATTTTTTTCTTCTTCGCAAGAACTGATTGCAAATTAATTTTGTATGCTTTTTTCACTAATTTTGTTGAAGGTTTATTCCAGCTCGAGGTCATTTCTCTTTACTAATTAAAACTAAGATATTCTCATAGAATAATTTTCACCAAAATTATTTTTTTTGTTTGAACTTTAGCGATTTGTCATTTTAATTCGCTTTGCTAATTGTAGTAGAGGGTTTTTATATTTGCTAAATAGTCTTGACAATGGAATATGACAAATTCCAAATCACGTGTCGACAAAGTCGTGCAAAAATTAACAACATAAATAAATTTTTAAACAGAATAATAATTTTCTTGAAAATTTAAAATAGAATTATAATTTTCTTGAAAATTATTCTATGAAAACATCATAATTTTAATTAGTAAATGAAATAATAACCTCAAACTGGAATAAACCTACTCAAAATATAATATTTTGAAGTTCGAATAAAACTATTTTTATTTTTTATAAAAATTAATCAGAATTTGAGCAAAAAGGAGTATTCCATATAGCCCAGGAAAATAAGGGGTCATCTGCGGAAAATCGGATAGGTTCTCTGAAAATTTGCACAGATCTTAGTTTTGGCAATCTAAATAAGGGAAAAAAAGTCCCTAGAAATCACCCGTGTCCTTGCTGAGATATTGAGGTCAAAGGTGACAAAAACCGGATTTTTACAGTTTTATACTAATATCTCGCTCGATATGCGTTGTATGCTTTAAGAGTCTATTACAAAACTTGTAGAATATAAAATTATCTACAATATGTTTCTTAATACTTTTTTCGTATCTCTCACCGTTTCTGAGATATTAAGGCCAAAATTCACAAAAAACAGATTTTTTATAGTTTTTTGCGAATATTTCGCTTGATATCAGTGATACGCTTTAAAAGTCTAATAAGAAACTTCTAGAATATAAAATTATATACAAATTTCTCTTTATAATTTTTTTCGTATCCCTCACCGTTTTTGAGAAATGGGCGAATTTATCTTTAATTAATGAATATAAAAGCGAAACGAAATAATGACACCAAACATGAAAACTAAAAAGGGCATATCTTTACAACGAAATCGTGTATTACTAAAAAAAATAAAAAGTGCTACGTAGATAATAAATCTAGCTTTTATTTGAGTCTGATCTAGAGCAGATTGTGTAATTTATAAATAAACTCAGGAAAAAAAACTCTGTCAAAAAATCTAAACAAAAATCTAAACTTAAAGCAGATTTTTCTGCTGAAATGGATATTTTTACTAGAAAATAGCAGAAATCAGCAGATTATTTTTCTAATTTTACAGAAATATTAAGCAACTACGTTTAACAAAGTTTTTTTTTCAAAGATTTAATTAAAAAAATTTATTGAAAACAGCATAAACTAAAAAAATTTACACTTAAAAAAAAGCTTCACTGATTTTCTTAAAATAAATTATCATCTGAAATCAGTAAATCTGCTGAAATCAGCAGATTTGTCTGCTGTCTCGACAGATTTTTTCATTTAGCTCAAAATGGCCATATTCTTCTGCAGCTTTGACATAGGTTTTATTTTAAGTGTATGCTACGAGTGTCGAGGTTGAAAATAAAATTATATAAAAATATTTTTTGATACATGTTTCCCAACATGTTTCCCAAAAAAAAGCTCGATTTTTTCTAAGTTCAAAATATTGTGTTTTTAGTAATAACCTTTTTGTTTATCTTCAGGTATCATATAACTTGCCGATCAACAAAAAGTTCCAGACCAGGATTGTTTTGTAAGAGACACACGTTTCTCAGGCCATTTAATTTATGACCTCCAACATTTTTTTTAACACAGGAAATATTTTTTGTTGTTTTTTTAATTACTCTACACCAGCGACAGGCAAAACCACTACGCGGCGTTTTTACTCTCACATCTACATGCTCTCACTCATTAAACAAAATCAAAAAAACACAATTTTCTCCTCTCTTCTTGCTTAAAATATACTTAGAGAAATAATCAATAAAGAATTTTAATGTCAAATTCTTGTTTGAGGAACATTTTTTTGGTAAACCAGAATGCTTAGTTTGTCACTATTCATTAAATATTACATTGCTAGACATTTTAACCAATGTCATATGTTATCTTTTTTATTTTTTAAATGGTTAAATGTATTTTTATTTTTACCATAAGTTTCTTTAAGTGCATTGAGTATGAGAGTGCTACATGTTACACACACAAAGACAAAGTATGATAGTATGTGTTTGCCTGTCGCTGCTCTACACTAAGTTATATCAAAAAGATACAATAAAATACTTCCTGTCTTAACAAATAAGTTAAAGGTAATAAATTAAAAGGTCTAAAAAAAAATAGCTCTACATATTGAGAGACCTGTATCTAAAAAATATTTTAAAATAACTTAATTTTACAATTCGACCTTCGTAGCATTTTCATTAATTACACAATCTGCTCTAGATCAGACTCAAATAAAAGCTAGATTAATTATCTTGGGACTTTTTTCCCCTTATTTAGATTGCCAAAACTAAGATCTGTGCAAATTTTCAGAGAACCTATCCGATTTTCCGCAGATTGCCCTTTTTTCCTCCTTATTTTCCTTGGCTAATATGAAGCTTTTCATTTGAACGTAACACAAAAAAAAAAAAAATAATGTTGTTAAATTAAAGTAAAACTTACTGAGTTTATTGTTCTATATGGAACTAACAAATCGTGGAACAATAGTTTTAGTTCGAATAAAACAAATTTTATTTGTTTAAAAAACAGAATTTGATTAATACAATTTTATTATTACCCTGTGTACATTTTTCGGGGCCCTCATAAATTATGACACATTTAAGGCTCCAAAATATGAATAATTTTAGAACTATCAGAATTTTGAGTTCTAAAAGATTCATATTTGATTCTTATTTGTGAACATTTGAAAAATTGTAAATAATTTTTTTTGCAGATTCACAAAAGAGTCCAAAAAGACTCATAAAAGAAAATAAATATATATATTTTTCAGAGTCTTTTATGCGTAATATAAGATCGCTTAGAAAGAGGGACCATTTTAAGGACTATAAAGACTTTTTTATGAGTCTTTTCGGAGTCCAAATTTTCGCTGGGTATTTGAAATTTTTTTTAAATCCACCGGCCAAAAAAATTACATTTTCTAAATCCCACGTTTCATTAGTGAGACCGACCACCATTTATTTTTACCCTCCAACATTTTTGTAAAACATACCTACGCCCTATCTCAACTCCCTAAGTAGGCTCCCATACAAATTACAGTTGGAGCAAATTTTATAAAAATGTAATTTTGAATGGAAGCCCACTTAGGTAGTTCAGATAGAGCGTAGGTATGTTTTACAAAAATGTTGGAGGGTAAAAATAAATGGGGGTCGGTCTCAATAATGACCCCTCTCGGAAGCACCATTGGACCGGTAGCAGCTGATTAAATAAAACAAATTTACAAAAAATAAAAAAAAATGTATGGGGACCGCCTTAATAGGTGTGTTCAAAAAAAATGTTTGGACTAAAAAAATATTGTGGGTCGGTCAGACATTTGATTGCTCTAAGGGCACTCTTAGGGAAGTTAGAACGGTTGGAGCAAATTTCAAAAAATGTCATTTTGTGTGGGAGCCCCCTTAGAAATTGGAGATAGGGTATTAGTTTGTTCCGAAGAAAAGTTTAGACGTAAAAATTAATGGCGGTCGGTCTTGGAAATGACCCCTCTATGACGCACCATTGGAGCAGTAGAAATGATTCTAAGATTGAAAAATTACAATAAAATTTTTTCAAAAAATTTTTAAAAATAGTAATAATTGTTATCCCATGATCATACCCAGCAGAAATAAATCGAGATTTTGGCGACACAGCATCTATTTATAGCATACCGAAGCGCATCCAAAGAGCGCTCTTAAGGATGCAGTAAAATTAAGGGGAAAAAAGTTTAATTTTTTGTTAAGATTTTTTTTATAAAACTTACAATTTAAAATTATTTTTTGATAAGATTTCACACTTGCTTTCCTTTTTAATATTTTTAACACTTTTTGAATGAAAAAGTATGAGTTTTGGACGAAGACAGATGATTTCACTGCATCATTATTGCGCATTTATCAGCGCTGCAAAGAGTGCTTCAATCATAACATATTTAACACATTTTGAATGATGATAAATAGGCTAACCAAAAAACAGCAAATGCTTTTTTGTTATTTCAAAGAATAAACCGATTTGGATTAAATACAGTCTGATAACGAAAAAACACAAATATTAAAATACATTTGTTTTAACTTTTTTTGCATATTTTTTCATTTATTGGTATGTTTTTTATCTCATTTTTACATTTTTTTCTCTTCTTACATATTTTTTTTTGGAATTTATCCAGATTATTATTTTTTTTTAAATCAAAAAAATGTTTCTAAAATTTTTACAAATACATATGTATTTCAAAAAAATGTTTGCAGATTTTATAACATTTTTCAGTATTTTTAAAAACAATTTTTGACTACACAATTTCGACTTTAATTTCAAATAATACAAATTATGTATATTACGAAAAACTTACAATCATATTTTAGAAACTTAAATTATATTTATAAAATTTCCAATTTAAAAAATTTCCAATTATTTTTCAGAAATTTTCTATTATAACTCAAAAATTTACAATTATATTTTAAAAATTTTCCAATTATATTTCCTAAATTTCTATTTCAGAAACTTCCACTTATATTTCAGAAATTTCCATTTATATTACAAAAATTTCCAATTGTATTTAAGAAATTTACATTTGTATTTCCAAAATTTTCTAAATACTTTTCAGAAAATTCCATTTGCATTTTAATCAGCACTTAAAAGATACATGAATTTACTGCATCTTTATTCTGCCTTAATCAGCTCTGAAAAGATACATGAATTCACTGCATCTTTATAGCGCTAAATCAGCGCTATAAAAGTATGCTTTAATCAGCGCTCTAAAGACACGTGATTTCAGTGCATCTTAAGAGCGCTTTTTCTGTGTATCCAACTAGCGCTCTAAAGTGGGACATCGCCTTAGAGAATCATGCATGAATTCAGCACGTTTGGAAGCGCTACTTGACTCGGGATTCCTTTCCAAAAGCTGCTGCCAGTTCAGCAAAATTTCTGCTGGGTACTGAGGAAAAAACTTGTAGAATCAATAGAAGTTTTACACAAAAAAATTTCAAAAAAATCAAAGAGTACATATGTACATTTTCAAAAATGAGATTTAAATTTTAAAACTTTAAAATTGCTTACTTGATCACTTTTAAGAATTTTTTTGAAAAATTTTTAAAGTACGTAAAAAATCAAAAATTTAAAAAAAAATTGCAACTTTGACCATTATTAAAGAAGTTATGAGTAAAAGAATTTTGAGTAAAGGAACAAACAACCAATTTTTAAAAATTCGATATCTTTTGAACGGGTCATCAAAAAAATCTGAAAATTTACCACGAAGGAGCTTTCGAAGGGTACTAAAAACTGTAAACAAATTGGGAAAATCTAAAAAAAAAAAATATTCAAAGTGTCCAATTTGACATGGAATATCCCATATACTTATATTAGAGTTCGTTTGGTGACAATGTCACTTCATCTGTTTATCGGGTATCATCATTTTTTTGAAGGATTTTGGGGGGCCAAAAAGAATGCCGGTATTTTTTTGAAAAAATGTTCGCTTCTTGGGGTGGTTCAACGCATTTGAAAACGCGAATTTTGAGCTGATTTTTCTGCAGAGAAAAAACGGCTGAATAAATCGCAAATCTGATTTCCCCAGTCGATTCTACAGCAAAAATTAATACAATGGCAGTTTTTTGACCTCTTAAAAAAAGTTCCAAAAACCCACAGCAGAGGGCGAACATATCGATTTAAAAAAAAAAATTATTTTATGTTTTTTAGTCATGTACGATGAAGAGTCAATTTTTGTTAAGAAAATTGGTACAATAAGAACACAGAAAAAAATATTGAGAAAAACAATTTGAGTAATCACTTGTTTAAGTTTTTAAATAAAATTGAGTAATTTTTGTAAATAAATAAAATTTGAGTAAATAATTTAATACAAAATTTAATAATTTTTTTTATTTTTTTTATTCTCTTTGTATTTTGAATTCTCATTTAGTTTATAATTTTTTTTGTATATCTATATGAAAGTTTGAAATCATCTTTATGAAAGTTTCCTATGTCTTTAAGACAGTGGCGTATACAGGGGGGGGGGCCCGGGGGCCCCCCCCGAAATGGTTTCACAAATTTTAGTATTCGTTTCACAAATTTTAGTATTAAATTTTATGTACAATATAAAAAAAAAACTTCTTAAAAAAAATTTAAGAACATTTCAGAATCTGAAAATTTTTCTGAAGGAAGATTTTTCGAATCTGAAAATTTTTCTGCCGGAAAATTTCTCAAAATCTAAAAAATTTTTCTTTAAGAATTTGAAAAGTTTCAACTTCAACTTCTTATGGAAAATTCTATCTGAAACAGAAGCTTTATCTATACAAAAAAGGGATCTAATTGTAAATAGTTTGTAGTAATAACTAGAAAATTTATTATTAGTTCATATAACAATCTTCTCAGAATCTGGTTTTATTCTGACTTTTTCTATAAAAAAAATTTTTTAGAATCTGGGAATTTGCCGTTGAAAAAATGTTCCAGATTCTGAAAATTTTTTGTAAAGTATCTATCTATATAATGTCTCAAAAAATTAGACTTTTACTCAGAATCGAAGACTTCTTCTTTAGGAAAAGTCTTAGAATAACAGATTTTTTCTTTGGGGAAAATCTCCATTTCCCTTTTTTTGGGAAAAATATCTCAAAATCAGACACTTATGCTACCTAAAACTTTTTTTATTATAAAATGTCTTGGAATATAAGACTTTTTCTTAGGAAAAATGTATCAAAATCTGAGAATTTTTCTATACAAAAAATGTTTTAGAATCTGAGAATTTTTCTATAGAAAAAATGTCTCAGAATCTGAGACAAATGTCTCAGAATCTGAGAATTTTTTTAATAGGAAAAATGTTTCAGAATCTGTGACTTTTTTTATAGGAAAAATGTATCAAAATCTGAGGCTTTTTCTATAAAAAAATGTTTCAGAATCTGAGACTTTTTCTAAATGATAAATATCTTAGAATCTAAGATTATTTCTACTTGAAAAATATTTCAGAATCTGAGACTTTTCCTATAGAAAAAATGTCTCAGAATCTGAGACTTTTTCTATTGGAAAAAATTTTCAGAATCTGAGGCTTGTTCTATAGGAACAATATATCTGAAAAAAAAAAATGTCCCAGAAACTGTGATTTATTCTATAGGAAAAATGTCTCAGAAGCAGGGACTTTTCTATAGAAAAATGTCTTCAGTACGTACAATGTACGTCGTACATATCTTAAAAAATTTTAAATTTTTGAGGGAAAAATTATCAGAATTTGGTTTCTCTTAATCAGTTACATTTTGTTTCAAGGGGAAGACGGCGGGAGAAAATTAAATGTAAATTAAAAAAAAAAATATGTTGGGCCCCCAGCGAAATAAAATCCTGGATACGCCCCTGCTTTAAGACATAAATATATTTGGTAAAGTTTGAAAAAAAAATTAAAAAAAAAAATGTAAAACTTTTTTTAACTTTTTAAAAAAATAAATTGATAAGTTTGAGTAAATTTTTACTTGACACAATTAAAAAGTTACTTAAAAAAATCGAAAAATTTTTAATTAAATTTTTAATTGTGTCCATTAAAAATTTACTAAAATTTTTTAGTAAGCATTTAATAATTTTTTATTAAAAATTTACTGAATACTATTAAATCGTTTATTGGTGCAAAATTGAGTAATTTTTTACTCAATAGTAATAAAAATTTACTCAATTTTTTTTGTGAACCTTTCTATCAAAACCCATTAAAAAGTTATAAGGCTTCAATGTTTTTTTATAATGATAAAATTATAAAACACTGAACGACATTTGAAAATTTTTTGGATGGGTCAGCGGTCTGGACACTCGTTAATACTGATTCCTCTTAATACTGATTCCAAATATGGTTTCCAAAGTTTTACATAACGTCAGGTTTTTGGGAAAATAGAGGGGTAAGTTCACATGATGGTGATGAAATGTAAGATGATTCCCGTCATCTTTTCTGCCTTAATGAACGTTTAAATAGCTAATTTTAATCTGACACAGTTACAGTGACAACCGAAGAGTGCTGACGAAGGAAGGATGGCTTCTTCCGAAAGCTGTAGACCGTAAATATTCCAACCTCATTTTTGAGTTTATCGTAACCGGGAATGCGGTTGTCACAACCTTAATTAAGTTATGGCAACCTCATAATGGTTATGCCAACTTCAATTATATGAATTGTGATAACCGATATGAAGTTGTAACAACCGAATGATAAGTTGTGACAACCTCAAAAATGAAGTTGGAATATTTTCGGTTGGAATATTTCCAGTCAAATTTTAAAGGAGCCCTTTTGGCCATTAGGGTCAATTAAGCCAAATTTTGAGGAGAGACACTCTGATGGGGCTATCTATAAATATAGACAAATTATTTCCTCTTTCATTGGCATCATCCATGCCATTTAGAAAGATAGACAGACGGATGAAAACTCACAAATTCTCCATGGTGTACTTCCCATTTTTTTGCAAGTAATTTTATATGTATTACTTGATAAACCGTAATTAATATCAACTTTGTAAATGTATAATACATGTATGTGGTTTTTTGGTTAATTGTCATTTAAAACGTATTTATTAAAAAGATAAAAAAAATAATTCGGTTTGTTTATTTTAACACTTTCATGTGTTTTTATACCCTCCACTTACAATTAGTGATGGAGGGTATATATAACATTGTCGTTCTGTTTGTAACTCATTGAAATATCGGTCTGGAACCCAATATTGATCAGTGATTAATTCTAAGACATTTTAGCGAAGTCCGTCTGTTGAAATGGTGATCACGGCCAAATTATTAAACAGATATGACTGAGAGTTGACAAATTTACTTGCTGATGTCCTGAAAAGTTTGGTATTTCATTTGAGCGATATCGGTTCAGCAGTTTAAAAGTTATAAAGGAATATTTAGTAAAATCTCGATAATTTTAGTAAATTCAACATTACCTAAAAAAAAACGGAATTCTCTAGTATGGCTGCTGGCGGAGAAATGTGAACAGAATTGAATACCACCTAGGGTTGCCAGATACTATAAGTCAAATAACTGGACAATGGAAAAAAATCAGCTGGATTTTGAAAAAAATAACTGGATTTTTTTTGTTTTAATAATTTAAAACAAATCAACCGATTTTTAAACGTAAGATATTTTTGACTTCTTTTCGAATATAACATCAATCAAATGGCTGCATTTATTGGCCACGGCCTTGTGCCTTTTTTTAAGCATTTCCACTACATATTCAATCATCTCGAAATGTTGATGTTGAGCTCGTCAGTGGTCTATGGATTGTTAGCGTAAGTTTCACTTTTTAAATAACCCCACAAAAATAAGTCGAAGTGGTCAAATCGGGAGTTAAAATTCCCAGGACGTGCGATGTCAGCAAAGGGCTACAATATCTGGCCCTCATCTGCAGATTTGACCGATCCGGACTCATTTTTTGGGTTTATTTGAAAAGCAAAATGTTCACCAAACCATCTTTAGATCATCGAAGAACTTAAGGAAAACATTAAATCAACCCTAGATTGCGAGATGCTCGAAAAAGTAATAAAAAAATTAGTGAAAATGCAGCAAAAAGAGCACATTTAAAAGCAGTGAAAAGATTTATGTTTTATTCAAAAAGTAGTCCAAAAAATTTAAAATATATTAAATAAAAAAAATTATTGGTAAAATTAAAGAAATTCTTTTTTAACTGGACCAGACCCAAAATAACTGGAAATCCAGACAATTTCCGGCCGTCTGGTAACCCTAATACTTCATGGTATTTTAAGAAGTGCAAACATGTTTTTTTAAACAAACAAATATTTTGGAGGATTTTTTTTTTTACAAAATTTTTTTTTTCTTCTCGGAATTATTTTTTTTTTTCAAAATAAGTTTCTTTTTTCAATTTTTACAACTTTTTTTTCAAAAAAGGTTTTTTGCAAAAATCTTTTTTATATTGTGAAGGGTATCAATATATTCGGCAAGGCCGAATTAGTATTTTTTTGCTTGTTTTGTTTGTTTTATTTAATTTAATTAAAAACGTGTAGTGTGCGAATTGTTTTGTAAGTCAAGTGGTTTGGTGTGCTGTGTGTGTCGTGGTAGTTTTTCGGACATATCACTCTTTGTGAATGAAGAACGACTCGTATTTCACACACTCATTACCAGCAGAGATGCCAACTATTTGAGAGCAAAACGCGCACAAAAATTTTATAAACGGGTAAAAACGCGTAAATTTGTTTGAAAAAAAGGGTAAAAAAGCACTGGACAGTTTTTGTAAATAGATAAAAAAGTAAACAAATAATATTTTTATTCAAACAAAATTTTTGATAAGTTTGTTGGTTAAAATTTTGAGCAACCGATATACAAAATCGTTTTACAATTTTACATAGTCTGCATTTTCCGCTTTAAAAGCCAAGTTTAGTCTTTGAACTTCACCCAGAACAGAATTCAAATATTAAGCCAAAATTTAAAAAAAAAAACCTGCAAAGAATGGCGTTTTTTTAGAAGTTGGTTTAGTTCTTCAAGGGAAAACATTTTCCCCTTAGTCCGATTTGCCCATTTTTTCCGAAGTTAATACGACCAATGGTCATTGACCATAATAATATATTCGTTCCATATTTTAGTTTGAACTGCATACTGCTTTTCACAGACAGACAGACGGACATTCAAAAAATGTCTTTGAATCGATAAAAAATCATAAATCAAATATACTTTGTGAAGTCTCCGACTAATACTTCGATGCGTTACACTCGAAATATACTTTGTTTGGAGGCTATAAAAATTTATTTTAAAAAGCACTAAAAGCACCAACTGAAAATATATAAAGCACCAATTTAGTGCGTTTTTCTAATTTCGCACTAGGCCAAAAATTTTCGCGTTTTGACACATCAAAAAGCACTAGATCTAGCGCGAAAAGCACTAAGTTGGCATCCCTGATTACCAGCAAGCAGTCACAACAATCACACGACTCAATTACGACGACAACGACGCTACGAAGCAATCAGTGGAGTGGGCACGCATTAAATCACAAGACTAGTCGCTACTACTATACATCATATTTTACGTGTATTTTATTATCGGAGCAATACTTAAGACATGTTAGTTGGTTTAACAAAGCGCGTGCATTTTAACATGGTTGTGGGAAAATGAAAATACGTGACATCTATTTATTGGTTGGTTTAGTTGGGAAAGTTAAAACACTCTTTATTTATAATTTCCCATTAGAGGAACACATAGAAATAACGAGAAAAAATTGTGACAGTCGTTCGACTAGAAGACGATCTATCGATGACCGTCTGTCTGTTAAAAACACGCAAGCTTTCGAAAGACATGTAATAAAAATGTTCCTCTTTGAAGAACTAAACCAACTTCTTTACAAACGGCACTTTGTTGCTGTTTTTATGACCCCCAATTTTTACCACCACGGACCTGGGAGTCTATGTGTGCTAACGTAATGCGTCAGCAGCCACAAAAATAATTAAATTTTTTTTTTTTTAAATCCAAAACTTTTTTGAATTTTTTCAAAATGGGCCTTTTTTGGATTCAAAGGAAAGCTAAGCTCTTTTCCTTTAATAGCTATGGGGTCGCTTATTGTTAGTGGAATGCGACTGAGATATCTATCAAAACTTTGTAACTTTTGTAACTTTGTAATTAAAAAAACAGTTTTTAAATTTTTAGCATATGAGTTAAAACAGCTCAATTCGAATTTGATAAAACTTCGAATACAGTTGGGCCCTTAGTTTAAATTTTCAGGATGGAGACTTCATTGAAACTTTTAACAGATATATCGACAACTAATAGCGATAGGCCCGTTCAAATGTCATATTTGGACTCACCACGTCAAAAAAATTCAGAAAAGTGAACTTTGGCACCAGAATCTTAAGCACAAAAAAAATATTTTTTTTTTTAAGGAAAAATACACCGTTATTTCTTACCTGTAATTACCTTTCTATTAAAATCAAAAGTTCCAATGAAGTCTCCATTCTGAAAATTTAAACTTAAGTAGTTTAGGTGATCCTTAATAACATATATTTTTTCAAAATTTAAAAATATCGTTTTTTGAGATATAGCTCTCCAAAATTTAAGGTTAAAACAATGACCTTTGTGACTGCCATTTTAAAAGCGGTCTCATTACCTATTATTTGAAACCTGAATGAGATCTGTATCATTTTTACTTTTTGAGATATCTTTATATATGTCACAACACTTTTGCCAAATATATACGATTTTCCCAATTTTCAAGACCCCATATCTCGAAAACTGGAAAGACCAGAATTCTGAAAAATTGACACAATCTATTTTTTGTTAAAGTTAAACCCATAACTGAATTTCATTAAATTTGGAGGAGCTGAGGTCAACTCATCGGTTGAATTGAGGTGTTTTAGCTCATATGCAGTATTAGGCGTGAGAAAGTGCACCAGTTATCGATTTCAATCCGATACACCCTCTAATTTTGTTAGGTTAAAAAAAAAAAAAAATGAATCATAAAATGAGGGAGGTGGAGTGGGGCTATAATATAGCCGCTATATGACCCCTCATCGGCCTTGGAGGGGTGCAATGTGAGACCTAGCTCCATTAATTTTCCAACCCCAAAATTTTTTCTGAACTTACCTAACCCTGCACTTCCGAAAAGAATGTAATTTTTATAAAATTTGCTTCTACCGCTCCAACTGTCCATAGGGTGCCCCTACACTCAAAGAAAAAGCTTCATTATATTTATGAAAAAAGTCATAAATATAATGAAAATCTTCATTAAAGTTCGTCCAATGTAAAAGTTTCATAAATACAATGTAACAGTTTATTAATTATTCATAGGGTCAATATTTATGAAATTTTTCATTTTATTTATGAAAGTTTTCATAAAAATAATGAATAAAATTTAAAAAAATTTTATGAAACTCTTCATAAATGCTATGAAATGTTTCATAAATACGATGAAAAGTTTCATAGATTTAATTTATTTTTTCTTAAATATTTATTTTCTATTTCACAGTATTTTTGAACCACTTCATTGGTACTATGAAATAGTTGCATATTTATAATGAAATACTTAAAAAAATAATAATAATTTTTATGAAATGTTTCATAGTATTTATGAAATATTTCATAATATTTATGAAACAGTTACATTGGACGAACTTTTATGACAAGTTTCATTATATTTATGAAAAAGTTTCATAGTATTTATGAAATATTTCATTAATTAAGCAAATGCATTATTTTTTTCTAGAAATCAAGTTTATGATATTTACATTGGAAGAACTTAAATAACGAATTAAAATTTTAAAAATTGTCTTTAAGAGCTATAATTGTTTGGCCCCAATTTCTTAATCATATTATAAAATATCATATGACATGTTTATGATTTTTTTTTTATGAAATCATGAAATTTTATGAAATGCATTTCATAGACTTTTTTCCAAGGTTGGCAATCGAAACGAATAACGGTATCGATATCGGTATTGGTATCGTTTTTTTATTTATTTCGGTATCGGTATTGGTTACGGTATTTGAGTTGAATCGGTTACGGTATTACTGATACCGAAAAGTCGATACCGGTACGTACCGGTATTATCGAAAAAAATGCTAAAAATATAAAAAACGCATTATAACTTAAAAAAAATATTTTTTTTTCAATTTTAATACTAAAACAAGTATTTACGTATTTATTTTTAGAATTTTTGCTAAAATGCCCTTAAGAATGTGAAAAAATGGCGAGAAAACTGTAATTTTCTTATCCCCTTGATCAAAGTGCAGGACTTTAAGTTATTCTGACATAAAAATGTTTTATTAGTTAAAGGAAAGCAGAGACCATAACTGTTATGAGATTTATTGAAAAAAGTCAAATTTAACTGTTCAGAAATATTTTTTCAAATAAAAATTAAAAATAACAGTTCCAATTGATTTATATAAATATCTGTTCAAAATAACAGAAATATAAAAACTTTTATTTTTTATAACTGTTATCAAAAACTCTTTGAGCCTTAAAAAATTTGAGTTATTCAAATAAAACTAAAATAAACGAATGCAAAAGAATCCTATTGATAGCTAATTCTTCAACCATTGATTTAAAGATATAAACTTTGATTGATTTTTTTTTTTAAATAACTGTTATAACAGTTATACTTTTTACCTCTCTACGCATCTCAGGGGCGGTAGGAGCTGGTTTAATAAAACAAATTTAAAAAAAATAAAAAAAATGTATGGGGACCATCTTAAGGGTTAAAGATATAGGGTTAAAGTACTGGAGGTCGGTCCTACATTACGGAACAAAAATACATTACGTAACAAATTTTTTGAAAAATTTTCGTATGGGAGCCCCCTTAAAAAGTTGTGATAGAGGTTAGGTATGTTCAGGAAAAATATTCGGGCACGTTTCTAGAGCAGTTGTGGGGGTTTTTGTGGATTTTTACCCTTTAACGCCAAACTTTGAGCCCGATTCGGGACCATATGCCCCCACCCCACCTCCCTCATTTTTTAGCTCTTGCTCTTTTTTGAACCTACAAGGGAAGTATCTCAACCCTTTTAAACCGATTTGCCTGAAACTTAAAATATATATTAAAGAGACGATTTTAAGGTTGGGGTGTCTCGGCTTACGGCCATATCAGTGTTTAAAAATTTCGTTGTCCCCTTATGAAAAATGTGGACCCTTGGAAAATTTTCGATAATTCCCGAACTAACAGGAATATCGTCTAGAGCAAAAATACGTGTCGACTTAAATTTAATAGAGATTATTTCGTATTCATATGGATATCGTAGGTCTATGTCTTAATATAAGTACCCCCAAAATTTATACATTTTCATTAAAAAATATTTAACGAAGCCGAATTTTTACGAGGCTATGCCCCCGTTGGATGGGCATTAAAAAAAACCCTTTCTTCTCATATGTAAACATCAAATAGTTTCTTCGAGTAAAATCCAAAAAACGATTTTTTGCCATTTTTTTTACCCATGTTTTGAATCCCTAAATCCCTGATATGGCCGATATGCCGAGACACCCCAACCTTAGAATTGTCTTCTTTAAATATATTTCATGTCTCATGCAAATTGCTCCCTTGCTAGTATTAGTATTATTAATTAGGGGTCGCAGCGGATCGAAATCTTTTAACAACAATACGTAATAAGTTACATGGGTGGTAAGAAACATCTGTTTCGCCAAAATGCCAAACTTCGACCCTCTCTAACTCAGAGAGTCCTTCACCAATCTTGTTGAAAAATTGAGTCCAAACTACTATCTAATAGGAACGGTACAATGGACTATTTTAAGTCTGAGCGCCATGGACTTTACCTATTTTTAGGCTTGTACAACCCACCCTCAACTCAACTCAACTATCTAATACAGTGGTCGGCATCAATTGCACATGGATCCCGAACACATTCGGCTATTTACATGTATTCAACACGAATGTCAACAAAATTCACAACTAAGAGCATAAAAATGCAACAACAAGCTGGTTGATATCGCTTCGTTTGAGAAATACACCAACACATGAATGTTTATTTTCATATACCAATGCATTCATATTCTCTCTTTCTGCCGACCACTGATCTAATAGGCAGTGTTGCCATTTTGACGCTTTTCGGGTATTTTCTGGTGCTTTTTTTGTCTTTTTACCCGGAGTTTTTTACGAATACCCTTTTTTAAAAAAACTGGTATTCATGGCGCTTATTTATTTTTTCGTGACGCTTTTGGTGCTTTTTACAAAAACTTTGTGATTTTGTTATTATTTCTTTTGTTGATTATTTTTTTGTTAAGGTCTTTCAGCAAATATTTTCTGAAGTTTTTGTAGCAAATTTTACAATTTTTGTACGTTTTTCTGGACTGTTGTATTCTAAAACAATTCTGAAATTATCTGGAAAAATTATGAACTACCTTCAAGTATTTACAGACAAATTTATTAAATCAAAGCTATCAAATATCATTCACAAAAGAGGTATTTTATAAAAACAAACCCAACAAACATTTACCTTTGAAATACATTGAATATTATATTGATAGCAAGTTTAAAATTTAAACCTTAGCCTTGAAAACCAGTTGAAAATAACATAGTTCTCAACGTGAAAACAATAGCATTCTCAAAGAAAACGGCATGTTAGTTCTCAAGTAAAATTTTCAAGTTTATTTAGATTTGATATATAGTTTGAGATTTTTTGAATGTATAATGTTTCTCCAATGTACACTAGTGTGGCCCATCAACATATGGAAAAATACCAAGTATAACTCACAACTGAACGTACCTCAAAATATGATAGATGGCATCGTAACGAACAATTTTCGCCAAATTTCAGCATCCTACAACGATTGGAAGGGGATGCTAACTGATCATAAGTGTTTGCAACCTCCAAAGAAATCTTAAAAAAAAAATTTTTGGAATCTTAAAAATAACCATATGGAATGGTAGCGTAACAAGAGCACATAATTTACAAATGGCCATTTTATTCCAAGATTGTCCTTAAACAAAAAAAAAATACATATTAAAAAAAGCGGAACCCTGCATTTCACTAAAACCGCTGTAACTCAAAAACTATGCGGACCATTAAGTTGCGATAAAGTTCATTTGAAAGGTAATACAAATATCTTTAATTTGAGTATAATATCAAAAAAATATTTTTTTTTGTTTTTTCCTAATCGAAACAAAAATGTCCTTATTGTCCTTTGTAGACAACCTTAGGACATAATGGCCATATGTGACTTATATGCTCTTGTAACGATACCATTTCATGTAGTCATTTTTAGGATTGCAAATTTTTTTTTTTTTTAGATTCCTTCGGAGGTTGCAAACACATGTGAACAGTTAGCATCCCCTTCTAATCGTCGTAGGGTGCTGCAATTTGGCGCAAAATATTTGTTACGATACCATCTTTCATTTTTTAAGGTACGTTGACCTATAGCGAAGCAAAAGGAATTTTGGGCCACCCTAATGTACACAAATATTTTTAGCTTGAAAATATGCTTACTAACCCAACAAACATCAATTCCAGCCTTTGAAAAAAAATCAAACTGGCACTAAATATCAAGGGTGTTTTCCAAATTGTTTTCAGTGACAAAAATTTAAACATTTAAACTAAATTTGAAACATGTTGGAAATATTTGTTTTTTCCTATACTATTAATTCTTTTTAAAAAAATATAAACATCAAATTGATTTGCCATGTTTCTCAAACCTAATATCGAACATTGATTATGGGTGGAAATAATTTTGTTTTCAAATGTTGTTCAATTCCGAATTTCAATTGTCAGAAAACTTAAAATTTTGTTTTAAAAATAAAGAAGAAAAATCTAGAAATTTTATGTATTTTTATGCATTAAATATGCAATAAGAATAAAAACTTGCATAAATGCTATAAGAATAAAAACTTGCATAAACGTTTAAAAAGTAAGTACACATGAGTTTATGAAAAAAAGTTATACATTTAATAACGTCTTTTCTTTTCTTTTCTTTTCTTTTCTTTTCTTTTCTTTTCTTTTCTTTTCTTTTCTTTTCTTTTCTTTTCTTTTCTTTTCTTTTCTTTTCTTTTCTTTTCTTTTCTTTTCTTTTCTTTTCTTTTCTTTTCTTTTCTTTTCTTTTCTTTTCTTTTCTTTAAAGATTTCCAATTATAAAGAGCAGACGGCTGAAGAAGAAGACCTGGAAGGAGACGACCTCAAAAATGGCATTCGATGTAATTTTTTATTAACAATTTTTAGTGCAAATAAATAGCAAATATTATTAAAATTCGTATTTACAGTTTTTTTAATAAAAAATAGTATTGAGGTTCATTTGAAAAATAATGTTAAATTAACATTATAAGTAAGGCTGAGAATTCATTGAAAACTAATAAAGATGCAGTGAATTCATGTATCTTTTAACTGATGATTTCAGCAGAATAAAGATGCAGTGAATTCATGTATCATGTAGTGAATTGTATTTCAGATTTTCCAATAGAATTTCAGAAATAGACAATTGTATTTCTGATTTTCCAATTGTATTTCAGAATTGTATTTCAATTGTATTTCAGAAATACTCAATTGTGCTTCAGATTTAAGCAAGTGTATATCAGAAATTTCAGTTGAAAATTTCTGAAATACAAAGGTCAACAATACATACAATCAACACATACAATTGACTGTTTCTGAAATACAATTGACTCTTTCTGGAACACAATTTGAAAATCTAGAATACAATTAACTGTTTCTGAAATACAATTGACTATTTCTGAAATACAATTTGAAAACAAATTAAACATTTTTATGTCAAAAAAAGTTCAAAGTTCTGAATTATACCATTTCCACTTTTATTTCAGAAAATACAAATTATATTTCAGAAATATCCATTTATATTTCAGAAATTTCTATTTATATATCAGAAAATTCCATTTGTATTTCAAAAATGTCCATTTATATTTCAGAAATTTCCATTTATATTTCAGAAACAACTATTAATGTTTCAGAAATTTCCAACTGTATTTAAGACATTTACATTTGTATTTTAAATTTTCTAAATTATTTATTTGGAAATATAAATGAATTTTCTGGAAAGAGTTTAGAAAATTTTGAAATAGAAATTTTTGAAACACAATTGGAAATTTCTAAAATACACATGGAATTTTTTAAAATTTAAATGGAATTTTCCTAATAGCAAAAAAAATTTTTAAAATTTTGAAATCAAAATGGAAATTTTTAAAATACAAATGGAATTTTCTGAAAAGTATTTAGAAAATTTTGGAAATACAAATGTAAATTTCTTAAATACAATTGGAAAATTTTGTAATATAAAAGGAAATTTCTGAAATATAAGTGGAAGTTTCTGAAATAGAAATTTAGGAAATATAATTGGAAAATTTTTGAAATATAATTGTAAATTTTTGAGTTATAAATGAAAATTTCTGAAAAATAATTGGAAATTTTTGAAATATAATTGGAAATTTTATAAATATAATTTAAGTTTCTAAAATATGATTGTAAGTTTTTCGAAATATAATTTTTATTATTTGAAATTAAAGTGGAAATTGTGTAGTCAAAAATTGTTTTTAAAAATACTGAAAAATATTTTAAAATCTGCAAACATTTTTTTGAAATAAAAATTTTAGCAACATTTTTTTTATTTCAAAAAAAATAATAATCTAGATAAATTACAAGAAAAAAGTTGTAAGAAAGAGAATAAAATGTAAAAATGAGATAAAAAACATACCAATAAATGAAAAAATATGCAAAAAAAGTTCAAACAAATGTATTTTAATATTTGTATTTTTTCGTTATCAGACTGTGTTTAATCCAAGTCGGTTTATTCTTTGAAATAACAAAAAAGCATTTGCTGTTTTTTGGATAGCCTATTTATCATCATTCAAAATGTGTTAAATATGTTATGATTGAAGCACTCTTTGCAGCGCTGATAAATGCGCAATAATGATGCAGTGAAATCATCTGTCTTCGTCCAAAACTCATACTTTTTCATTCAAAAAGTGTTAAAAATATTAAAAAGGAAAGCAAGTGTGAAATTTTATCAAAAAATAATTTTAAATTGTAAGTTTTATATAAAAAATCTTAACAAAAAATTAAACTTTTTTCCCCTTACTTTTATTGCATTCTTAAGAGCGCTCTTTGGATGCGCTTCGGTATGCTGTAAATAGATGCTGTGTCGCCAAAATCTCGATTTATTTCTGCTGGGACAACACAAAAACATACAAAAATTTTACTTTCGGTAACAATGTGTTAAAAGAACATTACGAGGAACAAACCACACTTATTATATTGGCAAACAATTTTACCGTTCTTGAGTTATAAGACTTTAAAGTGTGGAAAGCAAAAAGGGCGAATATCCATCCTTAACAAAACATTATATAAAAATTATTTAGCTGCGAGTTTAAAATTGATATTAGGTAAAATTTGAAATTGTACACAAAAAAAAAAAACAATCTTAGCACATACAAACAAATTAACCAGATTTGCGAAAAAAAAACAAAAATTTTTTCATGTCCTTTTATGTTACATCGTAATATGCAGTCAAGGGTTAATATTATAATTCCTAAAAATGTATTTAGTGTCATAAAGAATTACTACTGCATCAAAAGGCAGGAATATTAAAAAAAAAAAAAAAAAAAAAAATGTTTTTGCATGTCCTTGCAATCCTTAAATACTGTATCCTCGAAGTCCTTAAAGTGTTACAAACAAATACCAACCATAGTTCGTCAAGTTTTGCAAGTCTCGTGAAAATGTAGTCAAAATCTGCTGCAAAATAACACATTTTTATTCAAATTTCAATACATTTTTTTGGATATTCGCCCTTTTTCCATTTAAGCAAAAAATTGAAGTCCAATTTTTGGCCAGTTCTCTTTCGAATACCTTACTAAAATTTTGTATATAGGTAGATGTGACTTAAACCTTTAAGCTAATACCAAAAAGTTGACAAAAATATTATTTTTTAACCGTTTCCTGCGTTTTTATTGTCCCCTGTAAAATTCTACAAATGGTCTATTCGTCTTTATTCGCATGAACTATTCGTTTGACTCCTGCAGTTTGGCAAATATGTTAAGTTCGTAAGTGGGAAAAAGTTTTCCCTTGAAGAACTAAACCAACCTCTAAAAAACGCCTTTTTTATGTTTTTTGTATTGTTCTTAAACAAATGAAACAGTTTCTTGTCAAAAGAAGTTTTAAGGGGATTAGAAAATGTCGTTTTACACCAGTCGAGAAACGAACCACGGATATATTTTCGTATTAATACCATTAACAATACAGACTTTTATAAAGAAGAACATGTGATTAAAAATAAGTGCAAACCACAGTTTCTACAAGAGATTGACGAGTGAGTGATTTTTGACTCACACTCACTCACGCTCACAACAGAAATTTTTGAATTACGCACACTCTTCCACGAGCATATTTTTTCTACTCACACATACTCACAATCACGTGAGTAAATTTAATACAACTCACACTCACGCAAGCTTCACTCACACTCACAAAACTCTTATTTATACAAAAAAAATTCAAAAACTAAAATTTAAAAATCTTTAAAAATTTTCAGAAAAATTTAAAGTTCGGCGAAATTTTGAATTTTTTTTTTTTTGGCTTTTTTCGGGACGAAGTCTTAAGTTAAGCCAAATTTTACAATTTGTTTGCTATTTTTTTTTTGGTACGAAAGAAAATATGAAGAGAAAATATATAACTCAAGAAAATAGACTCACGCACACTCACTCACGCAAAAATCTTACTCACACACACTCACTCACGCAGTTTTTTTCTCCGCTCACACTCACTCACAATCACGTGAGTAAAATTGATTTCAGTAACAATCACGCGTGAGCACGCGTGAATTACGCTCTAATCTGCTCATGTTCACATCTCTAGTTTCTACCCCGGAGTACCACTGACTAAACAAATGAAATTTAGTTATAGCCACAGAATTCTTATTAATTAAATAACACCGTAATATATTTTTATCGATTTCGATAAATCAAAGCAAAAATATATTAATTAATTAAATAAATAATCTAGCACATCTTTTGAGTTCTTCCATTTATTTTTGAAGAGGTACTTAATGAATTTGTTTTGATATAATAAATAAAGAAGGTATGAAAAGAATATAATTAATATATCGTCCGTTGAAATGCAATCAGATGTAAATCTGATCTGAAAGAGTTGAAAGTAAGTATGAAGTAATGTTAAAATTACTAACGACAAAATGGTAGTATTGGAAACTGTGAAAATTTATTCTGTAGAAACTATAAATATGTAAAGACAGCAGTAATAGAACAAGAAACGAATATTAATAATAATAATAATAATTTGATCCAATGATCAGTTTTTATTTATTTTTCCAATTTTTATTTACAACTCATTTTAAATAATTTTAACCTAACCGAGAACTGGTAACAATGACCGTCGTCTCGTTGTAGCGAAATCGACCAAGGGTTTTGGTGGGAATCGAACCCACGACCCCCTGTTTCATTGGCTAGCACGCTACCAACTAGCCTACAGGGGCAAAGCATATAATATCAATTTGGCGGTTGTATCGTCTAAGGTAATGGTCAGCCTGTATTGTTAATGGTGAATATGACAAAATATCTGTAGTTTCAAAAACTATTTTTTATTAATAAGACAAAACGACATTTAAAGTCCTGCTGATGATAACACTTGGGCTAAATTCACAATGACAGAGTACTCTGTGCCAGAGAGTGGATTTTGTTCCTTTCTCTTTCGCACTTACACATTTTTTGTATGATGTCGTCTCTATTTTTAGAGATTGTGCTCTGTAGTACAGAGTACTCCGACATTGTGTCGGAGCCTTAAAGTGGGGTGTTTGAAACCGGTATAGCCATACCAATTCTAAAAATAGAATTGTAATGTTGGAAACTGTGAAAACTTATTATGTAGATGCTATACATAAGTAGGGTTGCCATCCGTCCTCTTTTCCCCGGACACCGTCCTCTTTTTAAGGGCGTCCTGGGCAGTCCTACTTCTTTTTTAGAAAGTGTCCGGGGTTGTCCTACTTTTTGGACTTCTTCTCATAACTTTTGTTATTGTTTCTAAACTTTTGAATTATTGGCTGTATTATCAGCAATAATGTCAAATTTTTGAGAGCAAAACGCGAACAAAAATTAATAATACATATTCAACTCTTCATACATTGATAATTAGAAGAAGAAAATTGTACAATCTCTTAGTAAGATCACGATCGTGTTGGTTATTTGTCGATCGTGATCTTATAAAGACATTGTACAATTAATTATTAATATTTTTGTTTAAATTTTAGCGATTTATCACTTAAGTTCCCTTTGCTACTTGTAGTATATGTTTTTTTATTTGTTTAATAGTCTTGATAATGGAATCTGACAAATTCCGAAACACGTGTTGACTAAGTCCCGCAAAAATAATCAACATAAATAAATTTAAAACAGATTTTTTTTTAATTATTCTATGAGAATATCATAGCTTTAATTTGTAAAGGACCTCGAAACTAAAAAAAAAAACTTTTTAAAAAATTCCAAATATATGTATTTCAAAAAATATGTAAAACTGTTTTAAATATTTTTGTTAGTTATTAACAATTGTTGCCTTACTAGTATAGTACAATTTCTTCGTCTTTCTAATTCCCATTGTGGATAGAGTCGAATATGTATTACTATTTTAGTTTGTGCGCAAACGATTTGTCATTAGAGTCGTTTGCTACTTTGTAGTAAATCGTTTCTATTTTTGCTAAATAATCTTGACAATGAAATCTGACAAATTCCGAAACATGTGTCGATTAAGTCATGCAAAAATTACCACCATAAATAAATTAAAAACAAAGAAATTATTTTCTTGAAAATTATGCTATGAGAATATCATGGATTTAATTAGCCAGAATAAACATCCTCAACATATAGAATTTTAAAAACTTTCAAAAATCTTCAACTAATAAATGTGATTTTTTTGAAAAACATATAGATAATAAAGGTATTTTGAAATAAAAATGGAAAATTTTGAGATACAAATTGAATTTTCTAATAAGCATTTAGAAAATTTTTAAATGCAAATAGAAATTCTGATATAAAAAATTTTGTTCTTGAATTATATGTAGAAATTTTTGAAATATAATTGGAAATAATTGAGAATATTCTTTTTCAAAATATAATGGAAAATTTTTGAATTATATATAAGTGGAAATAACAATTTTTTTCCTAATACTAAAAATACATTTTATCTGTACATTGTATCGCGTTTTTGATTTTCTTTAAATTAATTTATAAAAAAATTGTCCTCTTTTTTGGGTCAAATGTCCTCCTTTTTTGAGGTTGATGTCCTCTTTTTCTCAAAAAGGAAATGGCAACCCTATACATAAGGCAAGACAGAGGCAATAGAACAATAAACGACTTTTTGTCAAAGCATATCTTATCAATGGGGTGGTTGTATCGTCTAAGGTGCCGGTATAAATATGACCAAATAATCGTGGTTTAATTCTCGAATGGGGTACAAGTAAATAAAAAAATTCACATAAATGATAACACAAAACTGGAGTATTTGAAACCGGTATACAAATAACAGAAATATCTTTAATTTTAAGAAATTAATTTTTTTCTTTATTATAGCCTCCACTCTAGTGATAGAGGGTATATACAAGTTTGTCATTCCGTTTGTAACACCTCGAAATATTGGTCTAAGACCCCATAAAGTATATATGTATATTCATGATCCTCGTTCGATTCTAAGACGATCTAGCGATGTCCGTCCGTCCGTCTGTCTGTCTGTTGAAAACACGCTAACTTTTGAAAAACTTTACGGAGGCTCCTGAAGTTTGGCATATATGTTGGGCATTTACCTGGTCAGGTTGGTATTGCAATCCAGCGAAATCGGTCCAGTGCACAGTCCCAATTAGAAATTTTGTCTTTAAGACAATGTCAGTAATGATTCATCAGGTAGAAGTCAGCAAGTGAATACATTTTACTAAAGACAACTTAAGGACATGTCATAATTTTTGTCGGAGCTCCCCAAGTTCTATAAATGTACTGACTTGTCATATAAGTTGTCTTATCAATTTAGAAAAATCCTGTCTTAAATGCTGACAATTATATAGCAAATCCGACCAATCACTAAAAATTTTTTTTCCGATGTAAAATCGATGTTATTTTAATCCTTTAAAACTTTTTTTTAATTTTCTTTGTAAGTAAAAAAATAAAATTGAATTGCTCTTAAAACAATAAAAAAAAAATAAAAAAAAAATCCGCGACCGGGGATTGAACCGAGGCCAAAAATCTACAACACGTAAGCTGTCGAACCTGCTAGACAGCTAGGCCAACCACAACTTAAAATTGTTTGTAATAAAATATATTTTAAATTCATAATATTTTCAAATTTGCCAAAAAAAAAATAAATTGAATATATCGACACCTTAATTGTAAAGGGCTCCTGCAATATTTTTTTTGTAAATATTTTTTTTTGTTTTGTATAAATAATATTAAAAACAACTAAGATACGCCTAAATAACTCTAACAAAATCTTGTTAAATAGGATGAAACCAAATTCCAATTAATATTTAAAAAAATGTTATATTTGGGAATGAAAAATTCATATTGTAGCATTTTTCAATTCAGGTGACGAAATATATATAACAGGACAATTCAAATAATAAATTAATTTAAATTTGTTTTTAAATAAACACATTTATTATCAAAGTTTGGCTAAAGGGGTAAAGTGCTAAACCAGTGAACAGAAGGTTCTGAGTTCGCGGACCAAGTGAGGCAGATCAAAATAGTAAGTTTTAAAAAATTAAATTTAAGAAATAGACAGATAAAAATAGTAAGTAGTGGTTTATTAAAGGCATACCTTTATAATTTTCTTTTAGAACTGCTTCAAATCCAAAACTTAAATCAAGAAAAACTTAATATCAATACAAATATGTAATAAAAAATCTACACTGAAAAACACAAAATTTTTAGGTTAGGAAAAAAAAAAATTGCCCGAGTTTTATTAAAAAAAAGGAATAGGAAACTAAAGTGGTTTACGTCCTCTTTAATTCCCATAGTGGTTTTATAACCATTTTCTTTCACCCCGCCGAAATATTTGACGGTTAAAATTTCAGAGTAATTTTTCTCAGTGTATTATTTGAAGGCCATTTTTCAGTTTTTTTTCGTTTATCTCCTATATTATGCAAAGAACCCTAGTCATGTTACATACCAAATGAAAGGTCTTTGGAAAACCTATCTACGTGTGCTAAGAACGTGTCCAAACATGCACAACTTTTCGTCATATTGAGTAAAATACCAACATTTTAGGACATTTTTGTTAATAAGTCGAAAAATATTAACTTCTTTGGCGCGCTGCTAGCACCACGAGATAGGTATTTTTAATACCTTTAATCTGATGCCACACATGCCTATATTAATTTTGTTTAAATAGGCGTAAATCGTAAAAAACTAAAAAAGGTCGATTTCCCACCATACAAATCGACCCCCCCCCCCCTAAAAATGAGTTTGGGCCGCTAAAAAAAAAATACGTGTCGAATTAATTTTGGAGCTTAACAACATATCCAAATTTCATGAAGATTGGAGGGTGACACCAGGGAGACTTCCCTTGTTAGTCAAATTATTCAGACAGATGATATTTATAATTTGTATTAGAGATGGGCGCGTGAGTGAATTTTGACTCACGCACGCTCACGCTCACGAAATAAAAATATTGCTCACGCACGATCACGCACGAAATAATTTTTTCTGCTCACGTTCACGCACGCTCACGTGAGTAACTAAAATTTTTCTCACGCTCACGAAATAATCACGCTCACGAAGACTCACGAAATTAAAATTAACAAATTTGTATTTTACTTTTTTCGATTTCTTGCGCAAAAAGTATTAATTTTCCTTAAAACAATAATAAAAGTTTATTTTAATTACAATTTTTTATTAATTACCCTCAAAAATCAATATAATGACGATTTTTTCTACTTGTTTTCTCTTTCTAACAGCACAAAACAATCACGCAAACTCACGAAACAAAAATTACTCACGCACGCTCACGCACGAAACTATTTTTTCTAATCACGCGAACTCACGATCACGTGAGTAAAAATCAATTTTACTCACGATCACGCGTGATTCACGCGTGAATCACGTGAATCACGAAAAATTCGTGTCACGCGCGCATCTCTAATTTGTATAAAGCGGTATAACATTTAATTTCATTTTTTCGCGTTATATCGCGTTTTGTGAATTTTGCTATCCACGCAATTTTTTAGCAAACCAAGTATGCAGTTTTTTAAAACAAGTCCCTATTATCATATTAGCATAAAAAATAAAGATATTTTACCCATCTTCTATGAAAAATTACATTAAAACTGAAAAAAAAAACCAAAACTAAAAAAGTTTGGATCCCAATATCTCGTAAACCATTACAAATTTCAAAATTCTAAGAGCACACATGAATTCAGCGACCCTAAATCCATATGGGACACAAATTTCAATGAGTTTGGATAATTATTTTTACCCTTTGACCGGGACTTTTGATTTTTGATCCACTGTGCAGTGGTTCAAAAAATATGAGCAAAAGAGTGAATTTCGGCAAGGGTTTTTCGCGAAATTACGAGATAAAAAACACGATAACTTTATAAAGGCTATTCTGATGATGCTGAAGCTTTTCATATTTATTTGTCGTTCCCCTGGTCTAGTTCGTATTGAATTTCAGTCAAATCGGTCTCGTGGCTCAAAAGTTATTAGCAAAACCGTAAATTTCAGATTCGCTTCACCTTAAATTTACGTGCTGACAAAACCGAGCCTTAAAAAAACAAGCTTTAAAACGATTGGAAAGCCACAAAACTAATTTAAAAAGTATTTTTGTCACTCAAAAGTATTTTTACACTAAAAAAATTACACTCGAAAAAAAAATTTACACTCAAAAAAAAATTAGTTTTTTTAACTGAATTTTTATTTAGTTCGGTTTGAGTCAATATTAATTATGTCTGAGAAAATAATAATTGTTGTACAATGAGAAAATCTGAAAAAAATCAAGTGACAACACAGGTTAAGTGGAGATGTCGACAGCTTTCGGAAGATGCCACCCTTCCATCATCAGCACTCCTTCGATTGCCACACACTTAATGTGTGTCAGATTAAAATTAGCCATTTAAATGAAACTTTTGAAGAAATTAAGAATTGGAATTACTCCTCTTTGTGTTGAATAACCCGTATTCATCATTAATTCGTGTTGTATTCATTTGGCAGAAACTTAATCCATCTTAACTTTTAACAGAGTTGTGTTTTTCCCATTGTTAACACTTAGTAGGACTTTTCAAGTCTTGAAAAATGTCCGTTAGGTTTGAATTTTTGTTTCATATTTCTAATTCTTCGAAATATTACTAAATTGCAATGTACCTTATGAGTTGTGTATTAATTGTGTTTAAATATTGTTGGACTGTATATTTTATAACTGAATTTTTATTTAGTTCGGTTTGAGTCCATATTAATTATTTCTGAGAAAATAATAATTGTTGTACAATGAGAAAATCTGAAAAAAATCAAGTGACAACACAGGCTAAGTGGAGATGTCGAAAGTTAAGATGGATTAAGTTTCTGCCAAATGAATACAACACGAATTAATGGTGAATACGGGTTATTCAACACAAAGAGGAGTAATTCCAATTCTTAAGTTCTTCAAAAGTTTCATTTAAATGGCTAATTTTAATCTGACACACATTAAGTGTGTGGCAATCGAAGGAGTGCTGATGATGGAAGGGTGGCATCTTCCGAAAGCTGTCGACATCTCCACTTAGCCTGTGTTGTCACTTGATTTTTTTCAGATTTTCTCATTGTACAACAATTATTATTTTCTCAGAAATAATTAATATGGACTCAAACCGAACTAAATAAAAATTCAGTTATAAAATATACAGTCCAACAATATACAGTGACGAGCAAAAGTGTAACAGGGTTCACATTGCTTAGATAATCTGCTCTATATTTTAAACTACACAAGATAAAGTATTGAAGTTTTTTGATAATTTTATTAGTTAATTGATCAGAATTTATAAACATTATCGAAATATGTATGCTGTAAAATTTTTTATAAAAAAAATATAGTAAAAATTCCATAAAAAGGCAAGTGTTACATTATTGCACTCATGATTTTTCTACATAAATCTTTAGGACAACTTTTATATTTCGCGCATATAGACCCGGATTTTGCAATTTTTTTATAAAACTTAATAAATAACATAAAAATAATTCATTTGTTGAAAAGAAATTTTGGGTAAACATTATTTTTAACTCAAAAGTCCGTCCTTTTTACGTTTTTTGGGGAACCATGCATATTTATCAAGCTAAGAATTTGCAGAAATTATTTTTTTTGAATGGTGTTTATATCAGGCGATAATAGAGACCATTTATACAAAATTTCGTAAATGGATTGTTGCTTTTGCAATTAGTAAAAAAAAAGTTATTGTGTACTGGTTTGGGTTTCTGGAGGAATTTCAAATATTTTTGCCGAAATTCGACATTTTTCGGCTGAATAAAGGCCTATTTTGCCTCAAGAAGTGTTTTCTTAATTCAGCCGTAAATAAATCAACAAGTTATATCACCCGTTGATCATAAATTTTGTTAAGAGTCCCCGCACAACAATGTCGGAGCGGTTGACGGTTTCGGTCATGAGAGAGTATAGGCGCAAAACAAAAGCGGCAGCGGGAAATTCCGTCATACGTTAATACTTACACTATTTTTTCACTTTTTCCACATATTTTTATTTTATGTTATTGTTTTTTTTTTAATATCAATAGATTTTTCCATTTTGATTACTTTTTTTGTGTTTTTTGTGTTTTTTCAGAATTTTTAATATATTTTTTGTTAGAGATCACATTTTTTTTGTTTACTTAATCGAAAATAATCGAAATATTTATAAAAATGTGGCAACATTTTAACCCAGCAAAACTTTGGTAATGGGTAGTGATTATATAACACATTACCAGGTAATGTATATAGCTTATTTGTAGCATTATTTTAGGATGTCTTACCAAACATTTGTTCCACAACGTATTATTTTAAAGTGAAAAATAATGCATTACTAATAATTTGCTACGTAATGCATTATTATTGGAAAAATGTATTTCATATTTATTATTTCTAAACATTATATCATGGATGATTTATATTTGGTTACATTATGTATTATTTGAAAGTTTGAAATAATGCATTATTTATAATTAAATGCATAATGCATTACAATAACATAAAAAATAATTATTTTATAAAAAAATGCATAAGTTTAAGCTAGAGATGGGCTCACGACAAGAAATTTCTAACGACACACACTCACTAGCATATTATATCTACTTACACTCACTTACAATCACGTGAGTAAATTTAATACAAAATTACTTTTTCACTACTCGTAACACCTTATATATTACGTTCTGGTATGCTATATTATATACCTTACTCGTAACCTATAAAATATCATATATTTTACACCTTACTGGTATTCTTCGTTATAAATTTATGACTTATTTTATACCTTACTGGTATTCTATGTGATAATGTGGATGCATTACTTTGAGTCTCATCGCCTGTTAAAATCATCAATGCTGCAATGTATAAAATAAGAGATCATATACCTTATTTTATACCTTATTTGGTAATCTAAGTTTTGCTGGGAATATCAAAAATTAAAAGAGAGAGAGAAACCGACACAAAAATAAAATTAATTTTATTCAAGCGGTTTTCGGTCGAGCGTTTTTTCTTGCCAAATTTGTATGAAAAAAACGTCACCGACATTGTTGTGCGGGGACTCTAAGAATGGGTGTATGCCATTTAAAACCACTATCACATTTCGTGGTTTTGGACATTATCCTCGGGGTAGTGCCATAGTGTCAAATTATCGAATCAGAACGCAATCTTTGGAGTTAATTTTTTCAGAAAGAACAAAAATAAATAATGTTTAATAAAAAAAAGTCTTTTGCTGCTCGTCATTGGACGAAATTCACTAATTCAATTTAGGTACCCCAAACAATAATTTTAAATAGGGATTTAATAATAACTACATTCTTTATAACAATATTGTCAATCTACTGATGATTTTAATTGACGATATATTTAAGACCGAATATAGAAAAAACAACATCGGCCAGAATTGGCTCGTATTCATCCGAAAAATGTGGAATATCTGCAAAAATATTTGAAATTCCGCCAAAAACCCAAATTGAGTACACAATAAAAAAAATTTTTTAATTGCAAAATAAACAAACCACTTATGAATTTGATTATAAATGGGCTCTACTATCGCCGGATATAAACGCCATTCCAAAAAAATAATGTCTGTATATTCTAAGCTTGAGTAATACGTGTGGCTCTCCAAAAACCGTTAAAAGGACGGACTTTTGAGTTAAAAAAAATGTTTAGCCCAAATTTCTTTTCAACAAATGAATTATTTTTATGTTATTTATTAAGTTTTATAAAAAAATTGCAAAATCCGGGTCTATATGCGCGAAATATAAAAGTTGTCCTAAAGATTTATGTAGAAAAATCATGAGTGCAATAATGTAACACTTGCCTTTTTATGGAATTTTTACTATATTTTTTTTATAAAAAATTTTACAGCATACATATTTCGATAATGTTTATAAATTCTGATCAATTAACTAATAAAATTATCAAAAAACTTCAATACTTTATCTTGTGTAGTTTAAAATATAGAGCAGATTATCTAAGCAATGTGAACCCTGTTACACTTTTGCTCGTCACTGTATATACACAATCAATTAATTGTTTTTTTTTTTTTTTACAAAAATGACAAAAAAAGTTTTTTACTCAAAATAAAAAAATTTCTAATCAAAATTGTTAATTTTTTTTACGTTAGAAAATTTACCATTCCTTAAAAACGGCACTGTGGAAGGTATTCATAGATTCGGCCAAGTCGAATTTAACTTTTCTACTTGTTTTTTATATTAAAAAGATTTTAATATTTTTCTTGCAGATTTAGCATTTCAATAGACGATATATAATGGAAATTTTAGAAATACTTTTTATTATTGCTATTACGAAGATGTTTATTGATTGTATTTTTTTTTAATCAACAATATGAAGAATTTTAATAAATATAAAAACAATTTGTTAACTTTTAAAAAAATATATTCTTGTGAGATGAATTGAATTGGAATTGAAGTGGAGAAAAATAAAATAAATAAATATTTACTAAAAGCAAACATGCTCTATTTGTTAACATCTTTATGTTAAATATTCTACTAAAGTATAACATGTTTTTTTTTTTATTTTTATTTTGTTCTATTTGTTTACTACATAAAAATAATATTTTTTTATCATTTAAAATTGTAGTAGTATTTTATATGATGATGCTAAGGTGTTAATCATAATCGTTGGAATGACCTTTAATAAATAATGTATTTGAATAAGAAAATCTAAGTATACGAAATATTAGTTATTTTATTTTAGCAAGAATGGAAAACAATATCAAATCAAACCCAATTTCAATATATTTGAAAAACTTGATAACAATAAACATCATGCTAAAATAATTAAAATTTAAATTTCTAAAAAAAAGTAAAGCATAATTTTTTGGTAATTGCAAGTTATCAAAATATTAAAATATATGGCTTAACTTTTCAGCTTATCAGTCGGCTTGAAAAAACTTTGGAAAAGATAGAATTGAAGGGCTTACTGCAAAAACTTGATAAGCAACATTTAATTTTTTGGTGTTTTTTGCCTTCTACTGACCCGAGTAAAAATAATTTAATATGATCTTATATACTTTTATATAGTCATATTATTTCATATACGATCATGTGTGACACTATGTCTTGCGAGATAAATTTATATAATAAATTTTTATGTGCGATTTTTTTTAAGATATCGCCATACATATTTATATGTTGCAACATCTGGTCCCATGCATCATTCCAAATTTCTAAGTGGTTTATATAAAATTTTATATGCCTTCATTATTTTTTAATTTTTCTAAGTTTTTTCCAAGAACATATTTTTATCGAAAATATTTGCAACGTGTTTTATATAAAATTTCATATGACTTCATATTTGTTTATTTTTCTAAGTTTTTTCCAAGCACCACTTTTTTTATCACGAATATTTTCTTAGTGTTTTATATAAAATTTTATATGACTCCATCTTTAAAATTTTTTCTAAGTTTTTTTCAAGGACCATTTTTTTATCGCAAATATTTTCTAAGTGTTTTATATAAAATTATATATGACTCCATTTTTTTTAATTTTCTAATTTTTTCCAAGGACAAACTTTTCATGAGAATATTTTCTAAGTGGTTTATATAAAATTTAACATGACTCCATTTTTTGAAATTTTTCTAAGTTTTTTTCAAGAACAACTAATTCCCGAGTAAAAATAAACATATATTACAATATATAACTTGATACAAAAATAGCAAATTATATATGATTATACATCCGTGAGATATTTTCTAAATTTTTCTAATGCAGTCATATGTACATAGTAATATATAATTTAATCATGAGTCGGATTAAAAGGTGTACGATTGATATAACTGTATGAAATAATATGAGGGTCAATACAAAATTTGTTTTTCTGTATAATTTAATATAAAATAATATATATCTTCTTCTGTTTCATATATAACTTTAAATGTTTCCAATTAACCAAAAATTTTCTAACAGCCGTATTCAAAATGAAGTTTTAGACACGGTTTGTTCATCCTGAACATCGAGTTCGTAACTAAAATGTTTTTAAGGCTTGTTCACTGTTTGTTCAAGAGTCTATTCAAAAGGATTTTAGTTAAGTCTGCTTAACAAAAAGTTGACCATCCCTGTTTTAGTAAATCACATAAGAAAAAAACAAAAAATATTATGAAAAACCACAAAAAATATCTTAATTTTTTACTAAAAATGGCTTTAATTATTAGAGCAAGTTGTGTAAATGGTTTTTAATAAAAGCGAGAGTTTTAAAATAACTTTAACTCTTTGGCATTTAATTTGTTGTTTACATTTTACAAAATCAATATGGCGTCAGTTAGGCAAGAGATGTTAAGCGTATGTTCATAGTTTAAGAAAATGTGTTTTGAATAAGAAATCCTTAAACAGTATCTAGACAGTGCACTATAGGGAATTTTTTGGTATTTTCTGGCCAAAACCCTAAAAGTTGGGATATTGACTTGAAATTTGGCAAGTTTATTTGGTGGTATGTTTTAAAGCTCTGCATAAAAAATTGGCATGATCGGACCTGACAATTCGCGATTTTAATGGAATTTTGTAATAAAATTTTGTCAATTTTTTTTTACATCCACGCCTACAAAAGGGGGCGGACAAAAAAAATTTGCTGGTCCCTTCGGTCCAATTGCACGACTTTAAACTTCTTGTGGCGTAAATTTAGTTAATTTTTAAGTAAATGTACAAAAAAAAATTGTAAAAGATGGGTTTTGCATAAGTATGCTTAGTTCTTTAAGGGGGGCATTTTTTTACATTTTCCAATTTTGCCCATTTACGAACTTGATCAGTACAAGACCATAAGACATATTCGTGCCAAACATCAGGTAGCTAGCTCTTTTGGTTTGGACAGCATCGTGCATTCCCCAGACTATTAGACTAACAGACGGTCGGACGGACATCCCTAAATATATTTTGCCCATGGAGCCGCATGGCTTAGCGGATGAATACATCATACTCGGAAAGAGTTTCTTAATACATCAAAGAGATATGGGAGTATGCAAATATAAGCAAAAAAAGTAGCAGTCCAAAAATATTTTTGGTTAAAAAATGATAAAAAATAATTAAATAGAAAAATTAAAAAAATATATAAATCTGCATTTTAAATCTGTACTTTGTACAAAATATATTTGTTTGCTCTATTGCTAATTGAAATTCATTTTAATAGATTTTAATACAGGTTTTTAAGTACGTTGCTGTTGTAATAAGTTTTGTTCCCCAAAATGTAAAAAAAAATATAAAAAATGAAATTTTGTTTTTGACGCTTCCGTACTAGCGGTAAAAGAGCTTGGTGAACAAAAATATGTGTGCTAATCTACTTTTATATAGCATACTTTATAATGGCATCAGAAATTTTTTTTTTTTAACATATCAAAAATGGACTTTTGGCCAACAATTCCTTATAAATTCCCTATAGTGCAGTGTCTAGAATTTCATTTTGAATACGGCCATAAGTTTTTAAGGCAAAGTATAAGAAACTTTTTAAATGTTCCTAAACATATTCTTCTTAGGGTTATGTATATCACCTATCTGGTTCGAAGCGTACCCAAACAATTTTCTTGTTTAGAAAATTATATGTTTGGCGAATGTATCGTTGACCTGTGGTGTATCTCACCCAAACCAAAAAAAAAAAAACCAAGATTTTATATGTTTTTATACAATTAGATCTAATTGGATCCACTGAAATATGGCAATGTCTGGTCAAAACTCGGATGAAATCGAATCATATTTTATACACGTTGATCTTTTTTAATGCAAAAACATCCACCATTATTCGGATTAAGTAAATTGCGTATAAATATATATTGTGTTATATATCATTATATATTGCACCATATAAAAATTTTTACTCGGGTTTTTATTACCCGACTAAAAATAAATATACAGGTCCATTAGGGCGTTTCATCAAAAACTTTTTTTTTTTATTTTTGCTACTCTTGAAGCGGAATATGAATTCTTATGGCCTAAAAGATTTTTGAGATTTTTTTCAGATTTTTGGCGGGCTGGGATCAACTCGCTCAAATCGATTTTATTCTAAAAATGAGGTTATAAAACATAATTTTTTTTATTTTTTTTTTATTGTGCCTTGTTTTTACAAAAGTAGATAAATTACTTGAAAATATTGCTAGCCTCCTAAAAAAAAATATTCGCGGTAAAAATTATAAGGTCAAAGGTCAATAATTTGACCTTAAAAGTAAAAATTTTGAATTTTCCAACTTCAAAGCTCAATAACTTAAGAAATATGCAACGTAGGTTCGTGATGTTGACACCGTTTAATAGATATTTTAAATACCTTTCATTTAAATCCAAAATGACGTCTGTCATTTTAGTAGAAGTATTAAAAAAATTTAGAAAACTAACTTAACCCATTTTTTTTCTTACATTTCACATGAGCTTAACCAACAAGTACATATGTTAATATCTTATTAATCGGTAGAATGTCTGAGAATAGATAACTTATCATTTATGTATATGCGTTATGTGGTCCTATACCGATATTTCGATGTGTTACACACGGAATGCCAAAGTGAGTTTACAAAGAATGAGAATAACTTTCAAAACTTACTAATTAATGTTGATAATAATAGAAAAATTATACCTAATGTAAACAAAAATGTTGTTGAAAAAGCGTTAGCGAAAGCTGTTTGAATATGCTACTACTTCGGCACAAAATTACTTAAGAATTGTTTGGCTTTATATATTTTGTGTGAAAACAAATTGTGTTTTAGATTTAATTTTTATGTATTGTAATTTTAAATACATTTTCAGAATATTTATTATAATATTGTTATGCTTTTGATAATATTGTTATTTTTTTGATTTTGTATGATACATATTCATAAAAATATATTCTTGCTTTGGAGATTCGACATTTTCTCTAAATTTTTATACCCTCTAACCAGAGTATGGGGGTAAACTCACTTTGGCATTCCGTGTGTAACACATCGAAATATCGGTATAGGACCACATAACGAATATACATAAATGATAAGTTATCTATTCTTAGACATTCTACCGATTAATAAGATACTAACATATGTACTTGTTGGTTAAGCTCATGTGAAATGAAAGAAAAAAATGGGTTAAGTTAGTTTTTTTTAATTTTTTTAATACTTTTACTAAAATGACAGACGTCATTTTGGATTTAAATGAAAGGTATTTAAAATATCTATTAAACGGTGTCAACATCACGAACCTACGTTGCATATTTCTTAAGTTATTGAGCTTTGAAGTTGGAAAATTCAAAATTTTTACTTTTAAGGTCAAATTATTGACCTTTGACCTTATCATTTTTACCGCGAATATTTTTTTTTAGGAGGCTAGCAATATTTTGAAGTAATTTATCCACTTTTGTAAAAACAAGGCACAATAAAAAAAAAAATAAAAAAAAATATTTTTTATAACCTTATTTTTAGCATAAAATCGATTTGAGCGAGTTGATCCCGGCCCGCCAAAAATCTGAAAAAAATCTCAAAAATCTTTTAGGCCATAAGAATTCATATTCCGCTTCAAGAGTAGCAAAAATCAAAAAAAAAGTTTTTGATGAAACGCCCTAAGGTCCATATATAATTTGAAATTGAGCCATATATAATTTAATATGACCAAACACGTATTTGGATAAAATAAGATGATGAAATTGGTGGATCAAAATAGCTCAAAATTTGTTATATTAGATAAAATATGGTCGTTTTTGATCCGAATATTGGGTTTATCTAATTTAATATAATTGTATACAATTATATATCATAAGATAAAATATGTAGAATTTTGCATAAAATATTTTTTTTTATCTCATAATTTTCAAATTTATCCCAAATTTTTTTCGGGAAATGCAAAAAAAAAATTTTGTGTCCGGGACTTAGAAATTTAAAAAAAAAAAATCGAAATTTAAAAAAAATTTTCTTAAAACTTTGTTAATAAATTTTTACTTCAAAACGCTAAAAATGTACCAAAAATGTTTTTTATCCAGGACTTAGAAAATTCTGCAAAACTTTTTCAGCACTTGTAAAATTTTTCAAAAATTTTTAGAGCGCTGATTAAGCGCTATAAAGATGCAGTGAATTCATGTATCTTTTTAGAGCTGATTGTAGAGTTATCATTACTCCTGAAGGGGGCTTCCGTACAAAATGACATTTTTATAAAATTAACTCTCATCTCTCTAACTGTCCGAAGGATGCTTCTACACTGAAAAAAAAAATCATGAATTTTCATAAAATTTAGTTTAATTTAATTTAAAAATTAAGCCAATTTTGGATGGTGCTGGCGGGCGCAATATTGACACCTCGGATTTCGTTCTACATGAGCTTTCAAACTAGTTAAAACAAGTAGAAAAGTTAAATTCGACTTTGCCGAATCTATGAATACCCTCCACAATGCATTTTTTTAAAGGGTAGTACATTTTTTAACGTGAAAAAATTAACAATTTTAATTAGAAATATTTTATTTTGAGTAAAAAACTCATTTTTTGTCATTTAAAAAAAAAAAAAAAATTACTAATTTTTTTTTGAGTGTAAAATTTTTTTTCGAGTGTAATGTTTTTTTTACTGTAAAAATATTTCTGAGTGAATGCACGTAAGTATGTACACAAAATATTGTAATTTTTGTAAAAAAAAAACTAAATTTTTTTTTGTATAAATTTTTTTTAGAGTGTAAAATTTTTTTTGAGTGTAAAAATTTTTTGAGTGTAAAATTTTTTTCGAGAGTAATTTTTAAGTTACCAATACTTTTAAAACTAAACCAGTTTAAAAAGCATTGCTTTAAAATTGAACAAGTTTGAAAAGCATTGTTTAGTTACCACCAGTGCTTTTAAAACTTGTTAAAACACGTGGCATTTTAGATGAAACTAATCTAAAATTCAGGGTTTCGCTTATAACTTTTGAACCACTGGACCGATTGAGCTGAAATTTAAAACCAAACAGACCCGGGGAACAGCAAAGATACACGCCAAGCTTCAGTAGTCTCATTATTGTCTTTCGAAAGTAATCGTGTTTTTTATCTCGTAAATTCCTGAAACACCCTTGCCGAAATTTACTCTTTTGCTCATAACTTTTGAACCACTGGACCGATTTGGCTGGATTGCAATACCAACCTGACCAGGTAAATGACAAATATATATGCCAAACTTCAGTAGCCTCTGTAAAGTCTTTCAAAAGTTAGCGTGTTTTCTACGGACGGACAGACAGACAGACAGACGGACGGACGGACGGACGGACGGACGGACGGACATCGCTAGATCGACTTAAAATCGATCGAGGATCATAAATATATATACTTTATGGGGTCCTAGACCAATATTTCGATGTGTTACAAACGGAATGACAAACCTATATATACCCTCTATCACTAGAGTGGAGGGTATAATAATCAACATGTTCTGAACGAAACTTTTTATCTAGAGTCAAAAATGTTTGGTACTTTTTGCAAAAAAAAAATCATAATTTTTTTAATTTTGAAATTTAAAATAATGTATTTTTGGACTAAAACAATATATCGGTTTATTTTTTTTGAAAAAAAAAAATCAGAAATCTATCTAGTTTTCAAATGAAATTAGTTTAAAATAAATTGAAAATATGGGGCTTTGCTATTAGCAAAAAACTGAAGCCGGATCGGTAAAAATTTTAAATTATGCATTTTAAAATGGTTCTATCTCGGAAAGTATAAGAGATAACTACACCCACTAAACAGGATTTTTAGGCCTCTACTAGCACATTGCCCGCATATATTTTTTTAAGATATATGATAACAAACAAAAAAATTGCAATTGCTTTAAGTGTTCGTACACAAAAGCTGCCCTACTTTGGGGGGTTCTGCTGCCTCCCCCGTTCAACCGCTGGACTCCAACTTCAAAACTTAAGCTTGAAAATACGTTAGCTATAACCACTACAAATTTCATGGCTCTCGGTCCAGTTCTTACTGAATGACTCAATTAAAAATTAGCAAATTATTCAACTTTGTGATGTTACGTCGTTTTGTTTTACAAAACACGATTCCACGAAAAACGTAACCCACATATCTAAAAAAATATTTACAAAAAGGACTTTTATTTCAGAAATGGATTTATCGCTGTATTTTAAGCTAACAGTTAACAAAAGTATTTTATATTGCAAATATTTTTCATTTAATGACGTTTTTTGCTTCTCCTGTGAAATTCTAAGAAGTGTTGTTACATTGTTTTGCACTAAAAAAAATAGCTTCGTGAAATTAATGAAAATTGACTTAACCTTAATGAAAAATGACTCACGTTTTCAACCGAAGACAGGTTTCATTTGATTAATGAAACTGGTGTCATTAAAGTTCCTTTCAATGAAAACTTGCATATAAATAATGAAAATATTCGTAGAACTTGTTTGAAACGTTTTATTAAGTTTTTCATAAAATGTATGAAAATATCCATTGATTAAATGTGGAATAGTAGTTGGTAATGAGCGTATGATAATTGCTTTTTACAAGTAACTAGTTGCTAACTTTATTAAGGTTTTGATATGGGAATTACGATAAATTCATGTTGGTTATAGTTATCAAAATTTCCATAGAAAGCCCCTAATAAAGTTAGGAACAAGTTACCTAAAAACAGCACGTATCATACACCCATAAGTGAAAATTTGCATTAATAACAATTTTGGTAAGTCACATGTAACCATCACTGTAACCGTCATTGAAATTTTATTTAGGTGCATGTCACAGACTCAATTCCGATTGGATTTGAAAAAAAGTTGTTACTCGTAAAACGCAAAACAATTTTTTTTTTTTCGGAATGAAATCACTTTCAAAAATCAGTGTGGAATTGAATTGCTAAAAGTGGTTTCATTCCGAAAAAAGTATTTGCATTGCGTTTTACGAGTGAACCACTTATTCCACTTCCGAACGGAATTGAGTCTGTGACATGACCCTTAATTGCACACTTTTTATGGTTTTCACCAAGTAACAAAACAAAATTTACACACAACAAAATTTTACTCCAAACTTAAATTGGTCTGAATTGCCATATAAGGTAAACTATAAAAGACATAAACGCGATGACTTTAAAAACACGTGCTGCCAAAACGTAGCAATGGAACAACACAAATTACCCTACATTTCATCACAAAATTTTAATGACTCAAAAAACTATTTTTCTGTTGCAAATTATATTTTATAAGAAACAGTCAAAAGAAACACTTATACGGAACTTTTCACTTGTAATTTCAATTAGATATAACCAGCATAACACACACACAAGTTTCAATAACAAAGCAAAAAAATATAAAATTATTTTATTTTATTAGAAAAAAGTTAACACACATGTAAAAATTACAATAAGACTAAACACGTGGTGTAATAAAACGTCGTATGTTTTTGTTCTGTTTTCTTTCTCTTATTCACAACGCAGAGTTGTATTTAGTTCTAAAAATCTTATGATATTTTTTAATGAAATTATAAAATCTAATGAAACAAGTTTCATAAAATTTGTTCATAACATGCATGAAATTTCAATCAGCTTATGAATTCCTTCATTTAAGTAATGAAAACAAAATAATGAATCCGTTTCATTAATATCAGGAAGGTTATTTTTTTCAGTGTGCATTTTAGGTGACGATATGATTTTGGAGGTCGAACGTGTATACATTTCCATATAAACTACCCCAACGATAATACATTTTTGACAATAACGAACTTAACGAAGCCGAATTTGGACACGACCGTTACACTAAAAAACCTTTCGACCTGTATAAAATGTTCATATAGTTCATTTTAAAGAAATGGGAAAAATCCTCAAAAAACGAAAAAAAAAATCACGTTTTTCCCCCTCCCCTTTGACCAGCTAAATGTGAGATTGGGCAGCAATAAAAAACAGGTAACTCTTATTTTGCTCCCCTCTTTCCTATTTATATGCAAGGTTCACGACAATCGGTTGGTGCCCTGTGAAAGAGCTTCCTCGAGGGTGGAGGGTATAATAATAAATTTGTTGTTGGCCTATTCATCATCATTCAAAATGTGTTAAAGATGTTATGATTAAAACACTCCTTGCAGCGCTGATTAATGCGCAATAATGATGCAGTCAAATCATGTGTCATGTGTCCAAAACTCATGCTTTTTCATTCAAAAATTCTCAAAAGTATTAAAAAGGAAAGCAAGTGTGAAATTTTATCAAAAAATAATTTTATATCACAAGTTTTATATAAAAAATCTTAATAAAAAATTAAAAAAATAATTTCAAAAAATTCGGTCGAAATACTTATTTTTTTCAACTTTGACCGCTGGTTGCTGGCTGATGATAACCTTGCGAAACTTTTTCATAAATTTTCCGACAATCAGCTCTATCGTGGCCATCGTTTGACAGGTATTACGACATGAAATTCAAAAATTTAAACTTGAAGGGACGCCTTAATATTTGAATATATGTATATGGGGCATTCCATGTCAAATCGGACACTTTGAAAATTTTTTTTTTTAGATTTTCCCAATTTGTTTACAGTTTTTCGTACCCTTCGAAAACTCCTTCGTGGTAAATTTTCAGATTTTTTTGATGACCCGTTCAAAAGATATCAAATTTTTAAAAATTGGAAGTTTGTTCCTTTACTCAAACTTCTTTTACTCATAACTTCTTCAATAATGGTCCAAACTTCAATTTTATTTTTTCAAAGATTTTGTTTTTTTACGTACTTTAAAAAAAAAAAAATCCCAAAAAATTCTTAAAAGCGCTCTAGTATGCGATTTTTAAGTTTTAAAATTTAAATCTCATTTTTGAAAATGTTTGTACTCTTCGATTTTTTTGAAATTTTTTTGTGTAAAATTTCTATCGATTCTACAAATTTTTTGCCTAGGAGGATCGTGGGATAACGATTATTACAAATTTTTAAAAATTTTTGAAAATATTTTATTGTAATTTTCCAATCTTAAAACCATTTCTACTGCTCCAATGGTGCGTCATAGAGGGGTCCCTTATAAGACCGACCCCCATTTATTTTTACGTCTTAACATTTCTTTGGAACAAACAAACCCTATCTCTAATTTCTAAGGGGGCTCCCACACAAAACGACATTTTTTAAAATTTGCTCCAACCGCTCTAACTGCCCTATAGTGCCTGCCCTCTATTACTAGAAAAAGTCCCGTAATCCCATTTTATCAATATTTGACAGTTTTCCTTGTTTTTTAACAAATAATTTTCGGTCAAAATTTACATTCTTTTTTGTAGTTTTACAGATTTTCTTGTAATTTTACAAATTTCAAAGATTTTTTTACAAGAAAAATCTAGTAAATTTACGGGAATTTCTTGTAAATTTTATTTTGCCAAAAAAGTTGTAAATTACTAGGAATTCTCGTAAAATATGAGGTAGCAAAGAGAAGATATCTATTAATGTTATTTAGCTCAGAAGCTAATTTGTAATATTTTTTCGACTTATTTTAAACGACTTTGGTTAAAAACAATTTAACAATATATAATAATTTCTGTGGCAAAAAGGAATAAGTGCATAAGTGTTTTTATACTACTTTTCAGGAGAGCATTTTTAAGTTTTAATTTCGAATACCAAATCTGGGTTTAAAAATTTGAAAATTTTGGACATGTAAATATCTCAAGCATTATTATCGACACAATCTTCACTACTTTAAAAGTTGATATATATTAGGACAACGGAGATTTAGGGTGAAAACCATTGATGTTGTTATTGCGTTTTGCAAAATTACATTTTACTCCAAGCATATGTCGAGATATGCAGTTATGTATCCCTGTAAAATACATTTTAGCGTTTTCAACGATTGCTGATTTTAAAATAAGGAATAAAAACATAACTCAGATATGATGTTACGATTTTTTTTTTCCTTTAAAAAAAAATGAGTTGTGGAGTTCTGAAATCAATATCTCTAAAAGTAATGGTCCGATTTTCATAAAAATTTGATACAATAAAATGCAAAAACACGTTTTGGACATAACTCGACTTATGTTGTTATGGGTTTTTGCCACAGATTTACAATTTTACTTTTTTTAAGCACTTTTCACTCTTTGCGCTAAATTTTTGTCTTTGTTCTATGAGGATATTTGAAAAAGGACCAAAATGAACCCTTAAAATTGGAGATAAAGGGCTAATAAGTTTTATGAGAATAACCGCCATTGAATTTCACTGAAGTCAGCTTTTAATATTATTTACCTCAGAATTAGATTTAATATTTTTATACCCTCCACTTAGTGATAGAGGGTATATATAAGTATGTCATTCCGTTTGTAACTCATCGAAATATCGGTCTGGGACCCCATAAAGTATATATATTCATGATGCCCGATCGATTTTAAGACATTCTAGCGATGTCCGTCTGTCCGTCTGTCCGTCTGTCCGTCTGTCCGTCTGTCCGTCTGTCCGTCTGTCCGTCTGTCTGTTGAAAATGCTGTAGCGGACAAAATATTACACAGAGATGACTGAAACTTAACATATTTGTTGGAAGTTCTCCCGAGAAGTTTGGTATTGCATTTGAGCGAAATCGGCCCAGCCGATCAAAAGTTATGAGTGAAAGTTTAATGACACCTCTTAAATTTTGAAAATACAAAATGCGTTTACACAGCTTCTACTTTACAGATTAAAATAAAATTTGGTACAGAATAATATTATACCATGTACAATGTCTGTGTAAAATTTTAGAAGAATTGGACAAAGGGGAGTGGCACCTCCCACATTAGCTTAGCATGCAAAATGCAATAACTCGGCTTCTGTTTAACAGATTCGAATGAAATTTGGTATAGAATGATATTTTAGCATGTCTGATCTCTATGTAAAATTTGGGCGGAATAGAAAAAAGGGGTGTAACACCCCCCATACAAACCTAGCATGTAAAATGCTATAACTCAAATTCTGATTAACGTATGTAAACAAATTTTAACATGGAGTGTAAATATGGTCTTTGTGGCCTATATAGAAAATATGAGCAAATTTGGAGCAAAATTGGCACATTTAGAAGATGATTTATCTTGGCCTTTAATTAACATATTTAAATACATTTGAAAAATGTTGTTAATATTTTATTTTTTAAGAGTTATAACTCCAGTTTACTTAAATGCTTTTTTTTAATTTATCTGTTTTGGTTCTCGTTCTTTTAACATACCCGCTTTTTTGTAAAACTTTTAATCAGTCTGTGGTATGATGGCTAGAGTGTTGGCTTTTCATTCATATGGTCGCAGGTTTGAGTCATGGTCGGGATGAAGTTTTTTTTTTTTTTTTTTATTTATTTATTTTTTAGCTTCAATATTTAGGGAATTCACATGGGTATTGTATTTGGTGTTGTATGTCCTATCTAAAAACAGGGTTGGTTAAACTTTAAATTAATAATACGACACTTACACGATATGACGATACAACATTTATACCTATGTTTTGTGTGCTATTTTCAAGTATGCTAACAAGAAGAGAATCTAAGAGAAAATTATCAAATGAGCGATAAATAATTTTTACCAACCCTGTTTTTGGATAGGACATACAACATATACAACAAATACGATACCCATGTGAATTCCCTAATTGTTTATAAAATTACAATTTATTAAAATCCCCTTAATAATTTATATTCGGCCTAACAATCTTTTGTATTCTATGTCATTGGGTAAATGAAATAATTTTTGGAAAAAAAAATTTATTTTCTACATTTTTTTTTTATACCATCCACTCTTTATTTGTGTTTTGATTGTTCTTTTTTTTATAATTTCTTGGATAAGTTCAATATCAAACACATTCAATATATTTATATTTTGCGTCCAATTCTTACAAACGGACAGACGATTTCATTGACGATTTCTGGCAACACTAATTTATCTGTTTTGGTTCTCGTTCTTTTAACATACCCGCAAAATTGTAAAACTTTTAACCGGTCTGTGGTATGATGGCTAGAGTGTTGGCTTTTCATACATGGAGTCCCGGGTTCGAATCATGTTAGGACTCAAGATTTTTTTTTTTTTGTTAATATTGTTTATTATTATAATTTTATTTAAATCACCTAAATCGATACCCTTCATTATATTTATCGAGTCATTGATTTTTCTCAGTTTTTGCAAATATATAAATGTGCTGTAATTAATTATTAATTAAATGTCGTTTTGTTTTTCTTTAAAAGCGAAATTGAATTTTGGTGGAAAAAATATGGTATATTCAACAAAACTTCTTTTATACACAACAGTAGAGGGTTTGTTGTAATTTGCCCGGTTTTGTTTATCTCTTTTAAGATAGTCGTTAAATTGCTAATGAAATAATTTTTGAAAAAAAATTTATATTTTCTACATTTTTTTTATACCATCCACTCTTTATTTGTGTTTTGATTGTTTTTTTTTTTTTTTTTTTTGATAATTTTTTGGATAAGATCAATATCAAACACATTCAATATATTTATATTTTGCGTCCAATTCTTACAAACGGACAGACGATTTTTGCCTATTGACGATTTCTGGCAACACTGTTAGTAACGGTTAATTTTGTTAGCTTATAGTATATGTAGTATGATCCCTATAAAAAACTAGGAATATATTTTTAAACCTACCACTGGGTAAACCTACCACTGGGTATACTTACCACTGGGTATACCTACCACTAGGTAAGTTATTTTAAGCATTGCTGTGTTATAATCAAACAAAATTGCGAATTTGACATGCATTTTTAATGCTGCCGGTGGTCTAATGGTAGTGTCGTCGGATATTAATTTGGTGGCGCCAGGTTCGTCTCCCGGTTTGGCCGAGAGTATAATTTTTTTTTTCATTTGTTGCTTTTTTTTAATTTTACCATTAATAAGTTTTTATTTTAAGTTACTTGATTTTTTTAATTTAAAAATTTGAAATAAAATAAGTTAATTAATTTTTTTTTTAAATAAATTTTATTCATTAAGAATAAATTTTATAAATATTATTTTTACAAATCAAATCGATTTCAGTATTTTTATGTATGCCAATTGTGGGAAAACGTCAAAAATATTGTGCATAATATTGCGTCGCCTGTAGGTACCTTAATAAGCTAATTTTATCAATATTTCATCGAAAATGTGTAATATTTTACAAAACTATTCCAAACGATGCTAAATTAAATTGAGAAATTAATGGAAGTTAACATTTCGTTTCGTTTTTTTTTTTTTTTTTGTTTTGATGAATGTTAACAAATTGGAGCGGAAAGCGTTTTTCCGCAATTGTCCTCATAAAAATGGAATTGAATTAAAAACTTAAAAAATGCCTTGTCTTCCCCCTCCTTTTTACCCCCTAAATATGAATTTGGGCCGCTAAAAAAAATATGTGTCCCTTTATTTTTTCTGATCTACAAAATAAAACCAATTCCATAAAGATCCGCGGGTGACAATAGGGAGACGTTTTAATTAATAGTTAAAAACAACAACGTAGACGTCTAAACAACAACAAATGTAGTTGTTTTAACTGTCTTTTGTAGTGGAATCTACCGTTATAATTTTTTGAGTGTAGCAACTTTGATATACATATTCATATAAATTAAAAAAAAAAACACGCTATTTTAACAGAAACGGTGTTTAGAGATTTTCCAGCCCTGGTAATGGGCAAAAAAAATATTTTCTAAACACCATAGACACAGACTAGACAGTAGAGTTGTAAAACAAAAATGGGTAAAAACTTAGCGATTTTAGAAGATACAGATCGGTTTTTAGCTGGTTTAAAGCATGGCAACACTTTCTACTAGTTAGAAGTGAGTAAAACAATAAAAGCCGTTCTACCTTTTTTTTCGTATGGCGTGTTAGAGAATAATCACAATTGGAGCGGGAAGCGGAAAAACGCAATTGTCCTCATAAAAATAGAATTGAATCTACACCATTTACAGATGTAATTCGAAAAAGATCAATTGTAATTCGAAGATTCTATTTGTAATTCGAAGATTCCATTTGTAATTCGAAGATTCCATTTGTAATTCGAAGATTCCATTTGTAATTCGAATACTCCAATTGTAATTCGAAGATTCCATTTGTAATTCGAAGATTCCAATTGTAATTCGAAAAAGATCAATTGTAATTCGAAAAAGATCAATTGTAATTCGAAAAAGATCAATTGTAATTCGAAAAAGATCAATTGTAATTCGTAAAAGATCAATTGTAATTCGTAAAAGATCAATTGTAATTCGAAAAAGATCAATTGTAATTCGAAAAAGATCAATTGTAATTCGAAAAAGATCAATTGTAATTCGTAAAAGATCAATTGTAATTCGAAAAAGATCAATTGTAATTCGTAAAAGATCAATTGTAATTCGAAAAAGATCAATTGTAATTCGTAAAAGATCAATTGTAATTCGAAAAAGATCAATTGTAATTCGAAGATTCCATTTGTAATTCGAAGATTCCAATTGTAATTCGAAGATTCCAATTGTAATTCGAAAACCAACGAGTAAATCAACAAAACACAATGTTTTTAAAGGCGTAAGAAACGATTTTACTCGTTGGTTTTCGAATTACAATTGGAATCTTCGAATTACAAATGGAATCTTCGAATTACAAATGGAATCTTCGAATTACAATTGATCTTTTTCGAATTACAATTGATCTTTTACGAATTACAATTGATCTTTTTCGAATTACAATTGATCTTTTACGAATTACAATTGATCTTTTTCGAATTACAATTGATCTTTTACGAATTACAATTGATCTTTTTCGAATTACAATTGATCTTTTTCGAATTACAATTGATCTTTTTCGAATTACAATTGATCTTTTACGAATTACAATTGATCTTTTACGAATTACAATTGATCTTTTTCGAATTACAATTGATCTTTTTCGAATTACAATTGATCTTTTTCAAATTACAATTGATCTTTTTCGAATTACAATTGGAATCTTCGAATTACAAATGGAATCTTCGAATTACAATTGGAGTATTCGAATTACAAATGGAATCTTCGAATTACAAATGGAATCTTCGAATTACAAATGGAATCTTCGAATTACAAATAGAATCTTCGAATTACAATTGATCTTTTTCGAATTACATCTGTAAATGGTGTAGTTTGGCGGAAAAACTCGGCTGAATTTTGTTGTCATATAAAACGTATGTGAACAGTTGCGGAAAAACGCTTCCCGCTCCAATTGTGATTATTATCTTATATTGGTTTTCTCTCTCTAACCTAATTAGTAGAATAATTTTAAAAAAATAACCATATGGTTAAAGACTACTTTTTTGACACTTGTTATAATTGTCGAGTCTGTATTAATCTGTGCCATTGATATTAAATTTTTAATTTATAAATACTGGGATACAGATGGAGGGTATTTAAAATTCGGCACGGCCGAATTTAACTTTTTTACTTGTTTTTTTGTGACTTATTCCAAACCAAAAAAAAAAATTGGTTTTTATGAAAAAAAAAAAGTTTTTAGGGCAAAACTTTAACCCATCTGCGGCACGGGTTAATATTTTCCGGTTTTGCTTTTAATTTCGACGAAATTTAAAAAAAAAACTCATTATTCTTGCATCCCTACTGGACCCTCCGCAATGTAATTATTGTATTTAATTGAAAAAAAAAAATTGTTGAAAAAAATTTTTTATGAAAAAAAATTATTGGTGAAAAAAAAAATCGCGAAAGTACTTTTAAGATAAGTTCGTTTCTAAGAGGGTAAAAAGGTGTACTTTAGTACTTTTTCATTATCCCGAAATTAGAGTCATTACTACTTAAAATCCGAAAACAGTATCCTTCAGTAAAAAATAATACAAATGTACATTTTGCAATCAGAAGAAAAACTCTGTAAAATGACTTCAAAATTAAATTAGCAAACTTTTAGCAGACTTTTTTGCTGAAATGGATATTTTAAGTAAATTCTCCGTCACACTGAAAAAAAAGACTTAACTTAAACTTTGGAAAAATTTTCTTCACAATAGTTTATAAATTTTCCCACAATTTTGTTAAATTTAACTAAAAGTTGGGAAATTTTTTTAAGTGTTAGGAAAAAATTTAAGTTCATGTACTGTTAAATAGTCCATTATTTCCTTAAATGGAATTCCCAAATACATGGAAGAAATTCTTACCGCCAAAGAAATTTTCCCTAAATATATGACAAAAATCTTTATTTTTAAGACATATTCCTCTTCTTTAGTTTTAGGACGTAATTTTCTACCATTTAGTTCATTTTCTTAGATTTGTGGAAGTTTTTTCCACTATTTTAGTAAAATTTTAATAACTCGGGCAATTTTTTTTTTTCAAAAACTTAAAATGGCGATATCTCGAAAACTAAGCCAGACAGAGCAAAATGGAGGCCATTTTTGGTTCTTTGAATCTCCGTAGTATCTCCGGTCCTCTTCACATACGTGGACCAGGGAACGAAGCCGATCGGCTCGAAATCGGCGGCGCGCCGCCGCCGACCTATTTTTGACATCTTACGCCGCCGCCGATTTTGTCGGCTCCCATCGGCTTTAACCAAGCCGCCGAATCAATCGACTCCGTCAAATCAATCGCACAGTGGACCAAATGTTGAATCTGGTGCGCAGTTGGTCGAAAAATGAAGTTTTTACAATATTGAATTAGTATCGCATATATGATTGCACTATTCCTACCTTACTTAACGCTAATAAAATTTCTTTGTTTATTGCAAAAACACCATCGTAGTAGGCAGCCAAACATGAGTAATTAGTTTTTATAAAAAAATTTCTTCAAGTTCTGTGTAGACGTGTTGATTGTTTAAACTGCTATTTTACGACCTATTAAGGCAATATATCAAATTATTTGTTATATTTTAACCTCAAGGAATGTATATTTGAAGCTAATTTGTGTTGTTGTTCGTAAAAAAACGTAAATTTAAAAGAGAGTCCACAATGGAATTATATTTCAAGCGAACTTGAATTTTGTTAATGAATTTAGGTACAAATCCCAATAACTTCTATAGGGTTTTTACATGATTTCAAAAGAATAGATATTGAGCTCCAATATCTATTCTCTGGTTTTTGTTTTTCAGTCGATCTAGCGATGTCCGTCCGTCTGTCTGTTTAAAACACGATAACTTTCAAACGGCAACTCTGTTGCTGCTGATGCTTGGCATGTATTTTTTCAATTTTCCTAGTCAGGTTGGTATTGAATATCAGCCAAATCGGTCCAGTGGTTCAGAAGTTGTAAGCAAAAACCGTGAATTTCAGATTGGTGTACCTTAAATTTACGTTAAAAAAAAAAAAAAAACACTTAAACGCTTTAAATAACATTGATGAGCCAAAAAAATATTTTGCTCAGTATTTTTGACATTCTCAAACATTTTTTAACCCAATGTAAAAATTTTACAAGCAAAAAAAAAATTAAACTCAAAAAAAAATTTTCACTCAAAAAAATTTTTTTTTTTACAGAAATGAGTAAAAAAATTTTTTTTTTTACTCAAAATAAAATATTTCTTTTCTAAACTGTTTAAAAATCTTTTTTACGTTAAAAAACATTACTGTCTCTGCTTATTATTGGCTCTACTTTACCTATATTTTATTATGACAATGTTTCAATAAGTGCCACGCCCCTTCAAATACCGCCCACATTTGGACTATATAGAAGCTCATCTCATTTTCCTTGTGCATTACAAATTTCATGTTTCTAGTTGCTAAATTCAAATTATACTCTCTTGCACGCTAGATTAAGCATTTGGTCCACTGTGAATCGGCGCGGTGACATTTTTTTTTTTACATATTAAGGTGCATATTCTGTTCGTGTTCACATGAAAAAAACTGCATATAAAAAAAATATTTTTGCAACGCGGCTATATTGTGGGGAAATTCTTTAAACTGATTTTAAGAATATAAAATCGCAATGATTTTGCTAAAAAATGGACAATTAAGATTTGTTATGATTGTTTCTTTTTTCTAATATTTTAAAGTTTTCGTTTTTAATAGTTTTTATTACGATTTTAGGCGTTTTAAAAAATGTTTACGTGAAAAACAACTTACTTAGCCTTTACTATGTGATTTTGCATTGAACAAAACAAAATCATCTTAAATTGTACTATCATAAAAAAAACATAAAATCATCTCAACTTATCATTATAAAGGCCTATTCACACCTGAGGTGAAATCTCGTTTAAACGAGATTTCGATCATATGGTCTGTATCATATTAGCTTTGTTCATATTAGCTTGGGTACCCGCGGGTGCCCGCGGGTACCCAAGCCAGCCCGAAAAGCGTTCCCGTACGCAAAAATTGGGTAAATGAGAGAGTTTTTGAGAGAAAAAATTACTTTCTCATTTTACCGAACTTACCCGCACTTTTTTTTCGGGTAAATTGGTAACAGTCAGATGTTGAAAAAACAGCTGATTGAAACCGCAACAAAAAAATTTGTTATATTTTTTTTAAGACTGATCATTAACTAAGATAACAAAGTCGGTTTGATGAAAATCTATGGGTTATCACCAAAGTTATGACTTATTATATGAAAATACACACAAAAAACACTATGGTATTTAACCAAGTTTTTATTCTTGTATTTTAAACACAAAAAAAAAAATAAGGAAATTTTTATGCGTAGTTTCAAAAAATTCATTATAACTTTGGTGATTGCCCATAGATTTTTATGAAACCCATTTTGTTATATTTGTATAGGTTCAGGCTTTTAAGATAAATAAAAAAACTTGTTAATTTACAACGATTCGTTAAAAATAAAAAATGAGTTTTTTGATCAGCAAAAGATTTTTTTTGATCAAAAAATGTATTTTTACAATATATTTGTCTATCGGGCGTACACTTTTGAACTGATGGGAAAGTAACGTGTGTAAAGTTTGTTGCAAATTTGATTAACTTTAATTTGGTTTTTATCACGAGTAGATCGGAGGTACATTACTCAAGATATAGGGAAACAGTGAAAATAACTCCAAAAACCGCTAAAAAAATTATTAGAAATATTTTTTTTCGATAAAATTTTTAAGTTTAGCGGTCAAAAAAAATATGTAGACATAGTTATTGCGCATTATCGTTGTAAACTAGAGTAATTGTAAAAAATCATTATTTGTTAATTTAATAAAAGAAAAAAAATCTGCCACTTTTTTTTTGGTCTGTAGAGCATTTTAGCACTTTTTTCTGCCATTTAGCATTTTTTCAAAATTCAGTTATGGCAACACTGGGTCTGGTATACATATTTCAATATGCTTTCCAATGTTTAAACGTTAATAACTCCGGTCATATAAGGGTTAAATGGTCAAATGAAGGCTAAAATTAAAGCTTAATATCTAGGCTATAAGCCCAGTTATAAAAATAAATACCTTAATACCTTTATTTTACAATTTTGAGAATTTTCTTCAAAACCTCCGATTAAAAAATCTAAAATTTAGGTTTATGCCAAAATGGGTTAATGAATCCAATTTTTTTTAGTCTGATCGGACCATTATTGGAGAAGATATATTAAATTCGATATCCGAACTTTTTTTTACATTTTTTTTTTACATTTACATTTTCTTTCATAACTTTTGAACCGCTGAACCGATATCACTGAAATGAAGAACTTCTAATAAATACGTTAAGTTTCAGTCATCTCCGTGTAATATTTTGGCCGTGACCACCATTTCCACAGAGAGACAGACGGACATCGCTTAAATGTCTTAAAATCGATCGGTGATCATTAGAGTTTTTCTTTTCCCGGACTTTTTCATTTCCCGGGAAAGCGGGATTCATTTTTAAATTTCCCGGGATCCCGGGAATTCCCGCAAAAACTGAAAACCTAAATTTTGGTCCAAAAAATATATAAAAACGTTATGAATGCGATTACACTATTTATAATGATTGTTTACACCATAAAAGACTTATTTAGTACATTTAAAACAAACAAAAAAATAGTTTCGAAAAAAACCCTTTTTGTTGCACAGTTTTAATAAAAAAACGGCCCAATATTTCGAAGTCTTTTAAAAGTATTTTTTAGGGGATATGTTATTTCACATCGCTTTATTTGTTTTAATAATAAAAATTCATCATTTATTCTAATTCATCTCAGTTCATTTTTATACACTACACCACTCTGTGGTACAGGGTATAATGAGTTTGTGCTGATGTTTGTAACTACCCGAAATATTGGTCCTAGACCCACCTTTAAGTTTACCGATCGACTCAGAATTACTTTTTGAGTCGATTTAGTGATGTCCGTCCGTCCATCCGTCTGTCCATCTATCGGTTTAAGCACGATACAGGTCGCAATTTTCATTAAATTAACTTGAAATTTGAAACTTAAGCATCCTTTGGCCCAAGGACGAAATCGGTCCATGTTAAGACCTAGCCCCCATACAAACGCCCCCTTTGGGTTAGGCTTCAATGACTCTAATAACCGTATTTTAATAGATATCGCTTTGAAATTTAACAGGTAATCAAATTTTGTATGCACGAATTAACATTCCAAATTTCAAAGGAATCGGGTCAGTCCTTCTGGTAGTGCCCATACAAAACATTCTCCCGATATTCACATAATTTCCTCAAAATTCATAAAAATGGAAATATTTCATAAACATTTTATTTTTAGGTTTTAAACGTGTACTTAAGTAACCTTATCAAATCGGAATATAATTGGAACATTTTTGGACTTAGGCCCCAATATACAAATTTGGACCAATATTCAGTTAAATCGGTTAATTGACAAAAAAATAAGCCAATTCCACTAAAATTTGACCTGTGTGTGTTTTCTACACTAAATAAAGATCTAACAACGACAGATCCAATCGTTCCATGTTTGGACTTAGGACCCATTTTCCGGGAAACACTGGTGTAGGGTATCATATGGTCGGTCTTGACCGAGTATAACTTTGATACTGGTTACAATTGGTTTTCAACGCTTTGCCTCTAAAACAAAATAAAACTGATTCAGAGAAATTTCTCAATTATGTCTCTGAAACTCAAAGTAACTGTTTCAGAGAAATGAAATTATATGAAAATTTAACACAAAAAATTATTAAACTAATTGAAAAAAATTAAAAATTTTGGATTCTAAAAGAAAACCCTGTTATTTATTATTTATCGATTTAAAAAGGATCAAGCCCAGAGACAAATATTTTCTTTAGAAAAAAATAATTATACTGCATACTCAGAAAGCAAATTTCTCAGCTTCTGAAAAAAGTATCAGGTTCTGAAAATTATATTCTATCGAAGATTTAGATATTGTGAGACTTTTTTCATTTAGTGAGTCTCAGATTTTGTGACTACTTTTATTTACAAGGTCTCTCTTGGAATACTTTTTGGGACCTCCTGGTCCCTGCGTACGTTTCTGCCATCAATTATCAAGATCACATATAAAAAAATTAATAGAAGTCGAAAAATTAACAATTTCAAGGAAACGAAAATTCCCGGGAATTCCCGCTCTATTTCCCTTGATTTCGGGATCGAAAATTTACGGGAATTCCCGAGAAATCCCGTCCCGGGAATTCCCGTGAAAAACTCTAGTGATCATGAATATATATACTTTATGGCAATGGTTCCCAACCTTTGATTCTCGACCCACTGGGTAAGTACAGGGTATAAAAACGAGATATTCATAAGAGATGTTTTTTTTCACAAGGTTTAGGGCCTAATTTTGTAAATCACTCGCGTTGAACGCATCACCAACGTTAACGTGAACGCGAGGCTCAAAAAGTGCAATTTTGTAAATCACTACGTTATTGCGTTCAATTTTTACGTCATCACTTGAAATGTCAATTATATTTGAATCAGTGTTGCCAGACATTCTAAAATTAATAAAATTGGCCACCCATTTTGTAGGGGATAAACACCCATTATCGTGGGTGATGATGAGAATTGCAATCAAATTACAAGCGAAAACATAATTTTCTTTATTTTAATTCTTTTCTTTATTTTAATTCTGATGCACAATAAAACTGGCAAAAAAAATGCAAATTTTGATTGTATCATTACAAAAACCAAACACAAACTCGCAAAAATACAACCCTACAACGAAAAAAAAAATGAAAAGGAAAATGAGCCGATGAATGAGCCGCCGCCGACCGAAAAGTACAAAAGCCGCCGCCGGCAAGCAATATTAGTCGCGCCGCCGCCGCCGAAAATTTCGTGTCGGCTTGGTTGCCTGATGTGGACCCCAATGGGTCCTAACTTTGTCTTTAAAAAAGTTGGCATTCCCGAAAATTTTAAAATACTCACATCTCGGTAAATAATGCCAACACAACAAAAAGTTCAAAAGCATTTTTGTAGCCCTTTACACGGAGAACAAGGCCGACAAATATCGAAAAGCTCTTCGAGTAATAGTTTTAAAGTTATCGAGTATTTAAAATTCTCAAGACCCCAGTGGTCCCCTTAATTCACGTATCTCAAAAACTAAGCAAGGTAGAGCGAAACGGACAAAAATTTTGGATAAAAAAATATGAAGATTTTAAGGAACCCAACTGGGTCTGGGCCCATCGGAGTCTGAACCTATTGGTCCGAACCCAATGGGGCCTTCACCCAATCGGGTCCTCAAATGTGTATGAACTAAATTGAAAGAAAATGTTTCCCATTTTTTAGATCAAATTGGCATAATATTAAAATTTTTTTCTTTCCTTATTTTTAAGAAAAATATGAACTTAAAAGAAGGAAAACATGGCAATGGAGCTAAATCATTATCAATATTCCTTGATATTAGTTAGTTTTCCCATTTTTTAGTTAATTTTTTTTTTCTGAGTGCATTCAGTTTAAGAAAACAACAAAAAATGTTTTGCAATTTTACTTATTCCCCAGCAGAAATTTTGCTGAACGTTCAGCAGCTTTTGGAAGGGGAACTTGAGTAAAGGAGCGCATCCAATTGCGCTGAATTCATGCATGATTCCCTAAGGCGATGTCCCACTTTAGAGCGCTAGTTGGATACACAGAAACAGCGCTCTTTAGATGCACTGAAATCACGTGTCTTTAGAGCGCTGATTTAAGCAGAATAAAGATGCTGTAAATTCATGTATCTTTTTAGCGCTGATTTAAGCAGATTAAAGATGCAGTGAATTCATGTATCTTTGTAGAGCTGATTTAAGCAGAATAAAGATGCTGTAAATTCAAAGTTGAAATCAAATAACTAAAATTTAAAAAAATATAACAAAAAAACTCATTCGTTTTACTTTACAAAACTTTATTTATGTGAAACAAAATGAAAAAAAAAAAAATCGGAAGTGAACATCAAAAAAATATCGGAAATTTTCATTTTCACATTTTTTATGGGATTTTTTTTGGGAACAGCGGTCAAAGATGCTATGATTGAAGCGCTCTTTGCAGCGCTGATTAATGCGCAATAATGATGCAGTCAAATCATGTGTCTTTGTCTAAAACTCATGTTTTTTTTATTCAAAAAGTGTTAAAAATATTAAAAAGGAAAGCAAGTGTAAAATTTTATCAAAAAATAATTACACATTATAAGTTTTATATAAAAAATCTTAAAAAAAAATTAAATTTTTTTCCCCTTCCTTTTACTGCATCCCTAAGAGCGCTCTTTGGATGCGCTACGGTATGCTATAAACAGATGCTGTGTCGCCAAAATCTCGATTTATTTCTGCTGGGTCTGTTTGCTGAATTTCAAAATATTTTTGAGCAGATTTTTTGCAGATTATTTTGTTATTCTACAGAAATAGTCTGGTGACATTTTTGTTTCTTAAAAAAAAAAAAATAATTAAGTTTTTCTTAAGACGTAAATTTTTTTTAGATTTTGTGAAATTTTAAACCCTTATACTAAAAAAAACAGCAGATTGGTTTGTTAATTTTACAGAAGTATTCCATTATTCCGTTTTGAAAAAAAAATTTATAAGTTTTTTTATTCAAAATTTGAACTTAGAAAAAAAAACTTAGAAAACAGAAATTAAAAACCACTTAGAACATTTTCATAAGTTTTTTAAGCATATTTTTCTGCTGTCTCGACAGATTTCTCTGCTGATTTTACCTAGATATTTAAGACAGATATTTAGCACACCGCGTCTGCTAATATTTTCTCAAAATGGGTATATTTTCAGCAGATTTTTCTGCTGATTGGACAAAGAATGTATTTTCAGTATGGAAATTCCGATTTGAATGGTAAAACAAATGTTTTATTAAACCGTGAAAGTCTTTCAGCACAACTGTGGACTATTCTTGAAAAATTTTTATGTTCTTAAAAATAAAAAAAAAAACTTTTTTAAATTTCTTTTAAACAATACAGAAAGAAGAACGCAATAAAAAAATGCCTAAATAATTTCACAAAAAAAAAAAAAAATGTACGTCGGAAAAAAAATAATAACAAATATGTTTATCACTTTATATGATAAGATATCACGCATTGTATTGTGTTGTATTAGACAAAACAACAAATAAAAACTGTATAATCATTATCATACACATAAAAAAAATAATCAGTCATATCAAATGACGACGTAATTAGTATTTTTTCTACGTCACAAAAAAATCATGCTGCAGCAAAAATATTCAAACTTATAAAACAATAAACAAAAAACAATAAACAAATATTTAGAAACAAATAATGGTGGTAATACAGTTAAACATTTATATGTACGCTAAATATGAAATGAAAAAATTATCATAAAATTTTAAACAAAGATACTAAATAAAGCCTTAACTACACTTGAAAAAATCAGTTTTATACTAATTTTTAAAATAACATTAACAGTGACACTCGAAGAGTGCTGACGAAGTAAGGGTGGCTTCTTCCAAAAGCTGTCGACATCTCCAATTAGCCTGAGTTGTCAATTTTTTTTTTTTTTTAGATTTTCTCATTGTACAACTAAAATTACACTGTGCAACACATTTGGGGTTATCGAGTTTGTCTTGAATGGCCCGTAAAATGGCCCATTTTACCAATATTTGACAGTTTTCCTTGTTTTTTAACAAACAAATTTGGATCGAAATTTACATTTTCTTTTTGTAATTTTACAATTTTTTTTTGTAATTTTACAAATTTCAAAGATAATTTTACAAAAAAAAAACTAGTCAAAAAAACTGTAAATTTACAATTTTATTGGTTAAAAGCCTGTAAAATTCCAAAATTATTGGTAAAACGCGTGCAAGATTACTAGGAATTCTCGAAAATAGGAGGTAGCAAAAAATCTAGAAAAGTTACGAGACCTTGTAAATTTTATCGTGTCAAAAAATAAAAAATTAAAAAAATTAAAATTACAAAATTATTGGTAAAAAGCTTGTAAAATTACTAGGAATTTTTGTCAAATAGGAGGTAGCAAAAAAAAAAGTTACAAGTTTTTCTTGTAATTTTACAAGGTTTTTTTTTTGAGTGTAAAAATGTATTAGATCTTATCTGATCGTTTCATATATGGGGGTTTTCGTGTCAACTGAGACAAATTTTTAAACCGATGTCTTCCGATCGGGATGAAATTTGCACCAAGGTTAGTATTGGATAGTAGTTCAGACACAATTTTTCAGCGAGATCGGTCAAGGACTCTCTGAGTTAGAGGGGGTCGAAATTTGACATTTTGGCCAAAGAGGTGTTTATTCTCATCCATGTAACTTCTTACCTATTATTTTTAGCAAAATGTGTCCCAAAGAGTTTAGATAGCTATTTCTTCAGTCTTTCGAAAAAAAATTATAAAAAAAATAAAAAAAAATTTTTTGATTTTTTTTCTTAAAAATCTAAAACTTTTTTGACTTTTTCCTCAAATTGGGCCTTTTTTTTTTTTTTGATTCAAAAGAAAGCTTAGGTCTTTTCCTTTAAGAGCTATGGGGTCGCATAGTGGGATGCGAGTGGGATATCTATGAAAAAATTATTTTTTTAACTTTGGAACACAAAAAACGGTTCTTCAATTTGCACTATTAGGCGTGGGATAGCTAACCAGTTTTAATAATTTTTATTTTTATAGGTTCAAAAAAGAAAGCACGAGCCAAAAAATGAGGGCGGTGGGGTGGGGCCATATGGCTCCTCATCGGGGTCAAAATTGGGCGTAAAGAGGTTGCAATCCTCTAAAAGCCCCACAACTGCCCTAGAACTGCCCACGGAGGGGTGCAATGTGAGACCGACCTCTATTAATTTTCTGCCCCGAACATTTTTCTTGAATATACCTAACCTCTATTTCCACTTCCTAAGGGGGCTCCCATACAAAATGACATTTTTATAAAATTTGCTCCTACCGCTCTAACTGTCCATAGGGTGCCCCTAGAGAAGTAAAATATATGACCGACCCCCAATATTTTTTCATCTCCAACATTTTCTCAGAATATACCTACCCTTTATTTTCAACTCTTAAGGGGGTCCCCATACATTTTTTTTTATTTTTTTATTAGTTTTTAAAAATACATGTTTTTATAACGTATGGGAGCCCCTTAAGGAGTGGAGATAGGGTGTTATTATGTTCGGACAAAATTTTGGTAACTAAAAAATAATGGGGGTTGGTCATAATTTTTGCCTCTCTAGGAGGCACGGTAGGGGCGGTAGGAGCTGGTTTAATAAAACAAATTTATAAAAAATAAAAGAAATGTATGGGGACCACCTTAAGGGTTAAAGATACATTGTAGGTGTGTTCGCAAAAAATGTTGGAATTAATAAAATAATGGGGGTCGGTCATACATTTAACTCCACTTGGGGCACTTTAGGGCAAGTTAGAATGGTAGGATCAAATTTTTTAAAAATGTTTTGTATGGGAGCCCCCATAGGAAGTGGAAATAGGGGTAAGGTATGTTCAAAAAAAATGTTGGGGGCAGAAAATTATTGGAGGTTCGTCTCACATTGCACCCCTCCAGGGGCGTTTCTAGGGCAGTTTTGGGGCTTTTTGAGGATTATACCTCTTTACGCCCAACTTTGACCCCGATGAGGGGCCATGTGGCCCCACCCCACCGCCCTTATTTTTTGGCTCGTGCTTTCTTTTTTGAACCTATAAAAATTAGAGGGTATCGCGGATCGAAATCGAAAACTGGTTAGCTATCCCACGCCTAATAGTGCAAATTGAAGAACCGTTTTTTGTGTTCCAAAGTTAAAAAAATAATTTTTTCATAGATATCCCACTCGCATCCCACTAAGCGACCCCATAGCTCTTAAAGGAAAAGACCTAAGCTTTCTTTTGAATCAAAAAAAAAAAAAGATAGATTTTTAAGAAAAAAAATCAAATTTTTTTTTTTTTTATAATTTTTTTTCGAAAGACTAAAGAAACAGCTATCTAAACTCTTTGGGACACATTTTGCTAAAAACAATAGGTAAGAAGTTACATGGATGAGAATAAACACCTCTTTGGCCAAAATATCAAATTTCGACCCCCTCTAACTCAGAGAGTCCTTGACCGATCTCGCTGAAAAATTGTGTTTGAACTACTATCCAGTAGGACTAACCTTGGTGCAAATTTTATCCCGATCGGATGACATCGGTTTCAAAAGTTGTGTCAGTTGACACGAAAACCCCCATATATTAATAAGTGACCATATAAATAGTTCTGGCCAAAATTGAGATCTAATTATTTCTCGGATTTGGTCAACATTGACACAAAAATTACATTTAATTATGTCTGATCAGATACAATTATATACAATCAGATTTAATCATATATTATCAGATCAAAGCAGATCTGATAAGGTCAAATCGTTTTTTACACGGGGGAACAAAAAAAAAATTAAAGTATACTAATAGTAGACCAAAATCGCCGAAGGGGTTTGAAATCTTTGCTCGAGTTCTTTTTTTATGGCCCACTGAAGTTTTCATTTTTTTTATCAAAGGCGTTTGAAATGAGTCAAAAAAGGTATTAAATGTAATTCTGAGGTAAGCAATGTTGTCTTCAGTAAAATTTCTTAGAACATATTAACCCTCTATCTCCCATTTTAAGGTGTCATTATGGTCCTTTTTCGAATATCCTCATAGAACACCACTAAAACGTGCGTTTAAAGGGTTAAAATGCTCTACAAAAACTTTTGGCCTTTGACAACCCCAAGTAAAATTTGACGCAGAAAATGTTTGTAGAACATTTTAACCCTTCAAACGCATTCCTTAATGGTGTTCTATGGATATTTGAACAAAAGACCAAAATTACCCATAAAAATGGGAGACACAGGGTTAATATATTTAAAAAAAAGCCATCAAACTTCACCGGCCTTTGGCCTTTGACAGCCCCTAGTGAAATTTGATGCATAAAATTTTTTAGATTATTTTAACCCTTTAAACACACGTTTTAGTGGTGTTCTATGAGGACTTTTGAAAAATGGGAGATAGAGGGTTAATTATAACCCTAAAAATGGGAGATAGAGGGTTAATTATTTCTAAGAAAAGAACTGTCATTAAATTTAACAACTTTAAACATTATAACTTCAAAATAAGATTTAATACTTTTTTGGACTTATTCCAAAAGCCTTTGAAAAAAAAGTTGAAAACTTCAATGGGCCATAAAAAAAGAACTCGAGCTAAGTTTTCAAAAACCTTCGGGGTTTTGATCTTCCATTGGAACACGACTTCAATTTTTTTTATCCCATTCAAGATAAACTCGGTGAACCCAAATTTGTTGCACAGTGTAATAACACATGAAGTGTTTTGTCATACTGTGCCGTTCATTTTTTTCTGCCTGGGTATTTAAATAAAGATTGACAACTAATGTGCGCGTGTGTGTTAAACTATTTTGCATTGTCATGACAAATAATATTTTATTTTACACGCACGAAACTACCAGGGCTTAATATACACACTTAAAAGAAAGTATACTAAAAAAAACTGTAAAATTACAAGAAAGTTTCTTACTCTTTTTTTTTTTGCTACCTCCTATTTGACAAAAATTCCTAGTAATTTTACAAAATTTTTACCAATAATTTTGTAATTTTTACAAGGTTTTTACTAATAAAATTGTAGATTTACAAATTTTTTGACACGATAAAATTTACAAAGAGGTTTCGTAACTTTACTAGATTTTTTGCTACCTCCTATTTTACGAGAATTCCTAGTAATTTTACAAGCTTTTTACCAATAAAATTGTAAATTTACAGTTTTTTGGCGCAATAAAAATTACAAGGAATTCTCGTAAATTTACAAGGGAAGTCTCCCTAGTGTCACCCGCGGATCTTTATGGAATTGGTTTTATTTTGTATAGCAGAAAAAATGAAGGGACACGCATTTTTTTAGCGCCCCAAATTCATATTTAGGGGGTAAAAAGGAGGGGGGAAGGAAGACAAGGCCATTTTTCAGTTTTTTTCGTTTATCTCCTATATTATGCAAAGAATGTTGTTCTATGTTGTTTTAGAAAAATTGTCTCAGAATCTGAGACAATTTTTCTATAGAAAAAGTCTCAGATTCTGAGACAATTTTTCTATAGAAAAAGTCTCAGATTCTGAGACAATTTTTCTATAGAAAAAGTCTCAGATTCTGAGACAATTTTTCTATAGAAAAAGCCTCAGATTCTGAGACAATTTTTCTATAGATTCTGAGACTTTTTCTATAGAAAAATTGTCTCAGAATCTGAGACTTTTTCTAAAGAAAAATTGTCTCAGAATCTGAGACTTTTTCTATAGAAAAATTGTCTCAGAATCTGAGACTTTTTCTATAGAAAAATTGTCTCAGAATCTGAGACTTTTTCTATAGAAAAATTGTCTCAGAATCTGAGACTTTTTCTATAGAAAAATTGTCTCAGAATCTGAGACTTTTTCTATAGAAAAATTGTCTCAGAATCTGAAACTTTTTCTATAGAAAAATTGTCTCAGAATCTGAGACTTTTTCTATAGAAAAATTGTCTCAGAATCTGAGACTTTTTCTATAGAAAAATTGTCTCAGAATCTGAGACTTTTTCTATAGAAAAATTGTCTCAGAATCTGAGACTTTTTCTATAGAAAAATTGTCTCAGAATCTGAGACTTTTTCTATAGAAAAATTGTCTCAGAATCTGAGACTTTTTCTATAGAAAAATTGTCTCAGAATCTGAGACTTTTTCTATAGAAAAATTGTCTCAGAATCTGAGACTTTTTCTATAGAAAAATTGTCTCAGAATCTGAGACTTTTTCTATAGAAAAATTGTCTCAGAATCTGAGACTTTTTCTATAGAAAAATTGTCTCAGAATCTGAGACTTTTTCTATAGAAAAATTGTCTCAGAATCTGAGACTTTTTCTATAGAAAAATTGTCTCAGAATCTGAGACTTTTTCTATAGAAAAATTGTCTCAGAATCTGAGACTTTTTCTATAGAAAAATTGTCTCAGAATCTGAGACTTTTTCTATAGAAAAATTGTCTCAGAATCTGAGACTTTTTCTATAGAAAAATTGTCTCAGAATCTGAGACTTTTTCTATAGAAAAATTGTCTTAGAATCTGAGACTTTTTCTATAGAAAAATTGTCTCAGAATCTGAGACTTTTTCTATAGAAAAATTGTCTCAGAATCTGAGACTTTTTCTATAGAAAAATTGTCTCAGAATCTGAGACTTTTTCTATAGAAAAATTGTCTCAGAATCTGAGACTTTTTCTATAGAAAAATTGTCTCAGAATCTGAGACTTTTTCTATAGAAAAATTGTCTCAGAATCTGAGACTTTTTCTATAGAAAAATTGTCTCAGAATCTGAGACTTTTTCTATAGAAAAATTGTCTCAGAATCTGAGACTTTTTCGATAGAAAAATTGTCTCAGAATCTGAGACTTTTTCGATAGAAAAATTGTCTCAGAATCTGAGACTTTTTCGATAGAAAAATTGTCTCAGAATCTGAGACTTTTTCGATAGAAAAATTGTCTCAGAAACTGAGACTTTTTCTATAGAAAAATTGTCTCAGAATCTGAGACTTTTTCTATAGAAAAATTGTCTCAGAATCTGAGACTTTTTCTATAGAAAAATTGTCTCAGAATCTGAGACTTTTTCTATAGAAAAATTGTCTCAGAATCTGAGACTTTTTCTATAGAAAAATTGTCTCAGAATCTGAGACTTTTTCTATAGAAAAATTGTCTCAGAATCTGAGACTTTTTCTATAGAAAAATTGTCTCAGAATCTGAGACTTTTTCTATAGAAAAATTGTCTCAGAATCTGAGACTTTTTCTATAGAAAAATTGTCTCAGAATCTGAGACTTTTTCTATAGAAAAATTGTCTCAGAATCTGAGACTTTTTCTATAGAAAAATTGTCTCAGAATCTGAGACTTTTTCTATAGAAAAATTGTCTCAGAATCTGAGACTTTTTCTATAGAAAAATAGTCTTAGAATCTGAGACTTTTTCTATAGAAAAATTGTCTCAGAATCTGAGACTTTTTCTATAGAAAAATTGTCTCAGAATCTGAGACTTTTTCTATAGAAAAATTGTCTCAGAATCTGAGACTTTTTCTATAGAAAAATTGTCTCAGAATCTGAGACTTTTTCTATAGAAAAATTGTCTCAGAATCTGAGACTTTTTCTATAGAAAAATTGTCTCAGAATCTGAGACTTTTTCTATAGAAAAATTGTCTCAGAATCTGAGACTTTTTCTATAGAAAAATTGTCTCAGAATCTGAGACTTTTTCTATAGAAAAATTGTCTCAGAATCTGAGACTTTTTCTATAGAAAAATTGTCTCAGAATCTGAGACTTTTTCTATAGAAAAATTGTCTCAGAATCTGAGACTTTTTCTATAGAAAAATTGTCTCAGAATCTGAGACTTTTTCTATAGAAAAATTGTCTCAGAATCTGAGACTTTTTCTATAGAAAAATTGTCTCAGAATCTGAGACTTTTTCTATAGAAAAATTGTCTCAGAATCTGAGACTTTTTCTATAGAAAAATTGTCTCAGAATCTGAGACTTTTTCTATAGAAAAATTGTCTCAGAATCTGAGACTTTTTCTATAGAAAAATTGTCTCAGAATCTGAGACTTTTTCTATAGAAAAATTGTCTCAGAATCTGAGACTTTTTCTATAGAAAAATTGTCTCAGAATCTGAGACTTTTTCTATAGAAAAATTGTCTAAGAATCTGAGACTTTTTCTATAGAAAAATTGTCTCAGAATCTGAGACTTTTTCTATAGAAAAATTGACTTTTTCTATAAAAAAATTGTCTCAGATTCTGAGACAATTTTTCTAAAACAACATAGAACAACATTCTTTGCATAATATAGGAGATAAACGAAAAAAACTGAAAAATGGCCTTGTCTTCCTTCCCCCCTCCTTTTTACCCCCTAAATATGAATTTGGGGAAAAAGTCTCAGATTCTGAGACATTTTTTCTGTGGGTAAAAAGTAGTAACTGCTGATGAATCTTTAGCCATTGAAAAAAAGGATAGTGTTCTGGTGAGAATCGAACCCACAACGAGCACGTTCATAAGCTAGCACGCTACTTACTAACTTACAGGGGCCCCAAAAATTTTTTTATATAATAGATTTGATCATATAAACACAATGAAAAGCTTATAATTACACTTTATAATACCAAAATATATCACATCGCACGCAAATCTAATAAACGTATAATAAACTTAAACGAATATACACAAACAACAGACCCACTAAATGTCATAATTGTTTAAGAAATTAGATATAATTTACAAATATTTGTAAGCAAATGATCTTGTAACTTTTTATAAGTTTGAACAAAAAAAAAATAAATAAAACTAAAAACTAACTAGAAAAACAAAATTAAATACACGTGAAATTTTGTAACAAAATTTATTTGTTTAGATAAAAAAAGAAATGGAGAGATTAAATTAATTGTAGGAAGTTTTTAGTTGATGGAAATATTTATATCTATCCCAGCAAAACTTTGGTAATGGGTAGTGATTATATAACACATTACCAGGTAATGTATATAACATATTTGTAGCATTATTTTATGATGTCTTACCAAACATTTGTTCCACAACGTATTATTTTCAAGTAAAAAATTATGCATTACTAATAATTTGCTACGTAATGCATGATTATTGGAAAAAATGTATTTCATATTTATTATGTCTAAACATTAAATCATGGATGACTTATATTTGGTTACATTATGTACTAGCTGGCCCGGTCCGCGTTGCTGGCCCAAATATAAGATAAGTATTATATTTCATCTCGCTTCAAATATATAGTCATGCAAAAAAAAAATAATGAATTTCTTGGCTTAGAAAAATTTGTGGACGTAGTTTTAAAGACCCAATTAGTCAGATAATCATCTTCAAATTATATTTTAGGAATTAAAAAAAAAATACCATATCTTCGACTTTGCGAACTGTTCAAAATTTTTCTTTCCGAACAATTATATGGACTACTAGCTTACAATCCCGGTACTTCGTTACCGGTTGTACTGAATACCGAATAATAAAAGGATCAGGATTACTCTACCGATTTCAAAAAATTCCCTAGGTAGTCTTTGTTTTATTTACTTGTGGACGTTTACGTCTTTCATAAAATAATATTTCAATGAATAATTTAAACAATACAATTTGAATAACTTCGCTGGTACGTTATCATGTGCGTTCCGGTGAAAAAAAGATATTGACAATTTTCGAGCCCTTATATCGGGTTTTTGGATTTTAAGTGAATAAATATTTCAGTGAAAAAAGAAATGGGAATAAAAATAAGTTTGAGTGAAAAAACATATAGGGAGAAAAAATATGGAATAAAAAAAGTTAAATACGAAAAATTTGAGAAAAAAAGTATCAGGTACCCCATTTTACCCTAAAATTTAAAATTTTCAAAATATGGCTGTTATTTCTGAGGCTTTTAGTTTAATAGTTAGATAGGTAAAAATAACCATTTGTCAAAACTTCCCTGAAAATTAAATTTTCTAAAAACTTTTTTTTGTGCTAGGTGATCCTATATTTAAAATATCAAGTTTCTGAACCATTATTTCAAGAAATAAAGGAATAACCAAATTTACACTTCTTTATCCCCTTTACTATCCATCGCGACCCTTAGAAACAGAATTTCCTAAAAGAAAGTTAAAAAGCATTCAAAATTTCAGTGCCTAGGATCATTACTTCATGAAATTTAAAAATTATCAAAAAACACTTTTTTATACCTCTAGAAACGGATTTTTTTAAAAAATACTTTTGCAGAATGTTTTTTTTTTCACCAAAGTACCCTAAATTCCAAACTTCAAGCTTCTAAGGTCATTATTATAGGAACAAAAAAAGTACCAAAAGTACGCTTTCTTACCCCCGTTATAAACGGAATTTTCAAAGAGTATGTCTTTCAGAATTTTTTTTCTTCATCGAAAAATCCTACATTTCATATTTCAATTTTCTAGGAGCATTGTTTCAGCACTTTCGGTACTTTTAATAAAAGGTACTTTATATTAAAGGTAATTTTTGTAAAAGGTACTTTTTATAAAAAGTACTTTTTAAAAGGGTACTTTTTGCAAAAGGTACTTTTTATAAAAGGTACTTTTTATAAAAAGTACTTTTTATAAAAGGCAATTTTTATAAAATGTACTTTTTATAAAAGGTACTTTTTATAAAAGATACTTTTTATAAAAGGTACTTTTTATAAAAGGTACTTTTGATAAAAGGTACTTTTTATAAAAGGTACTGTTAATAAAAGGTACTTTTTTATAAAAGGTACTTTTTATAAAAGGTACTTTATATAAAAGGTACTTTTTATAAAAGGTACTTTTTATAAAAGGTACTTTTTATAAAAGGTACTTTTTATAAAAGGTACATTTTATGAAAGGTACTTTTTATAAAATGTACTTTTTATAAAAGGTACTTTTAATAAAAGGTACTTTTTATAAAATGTACTTTTAATAAAATGTACTTTTTATAAAAGGTACTTTTTATAAAAGGTGCTTTTTATTAAAGGTACTTTTTATAAAAGGTACTTTTTATAAAAGGTACTTTTTATAAAAGGTACTTTTTATAAAAGGTACTTTTTATAAAAGGTACTTTTTATAAAAGGTACTTTTTATAAAAGGTACTTTTTATAAAAGGTACTTTTTATAAAAGGTACTTTTTATAAAAGGTACTTTTTATAAAAGGTACTTTTTATAAAAGGCAATTTTATAAAAAAGGTACTTTTTATAAAAGGTACTTTTTATAAAAGGTACTTTTTATAAAAGGTACTTTTTATAAAAGGTACTTTTTATAAAAGGTACTTTTTGTAAAAGGTACTTTTTATAAAAGGTACTTTTTATAAAAGGTACTTTTTATAAAAGGTACTTTTTATAAAAGGTACTTTTTATAAAAGGTACTTTTTATAAAAGGTACTTTTTATAAAAGGTACTTTTTATAAAAGGTACTTTTTATAAAAGGTACTTTTTATAAAAGGTACTTTTTATAAAAGGTACTTTTTATAAAAGGTACTTTTTATAAAATGTACTTTTTATAAAAGGTACTTTTTATAAAAGGTACTTTTTATAAAAGGTACTTTTTATAAAAGGTACTTTTTATAAAAGGTACTTTTTATAAAAGGTACTTTTTATAAAAGGTACTTTTTATAAAAGGTACTTTTTATAAAAGGTACTTTTTATAAAAGGTACTTTTTATAAAAGGTACTTTTTATAAAAGGTACTTTTTATAAAAGGTACTTTTTATAAAAGGTACTTTTTATAAAAGGTACTTTTTATAAAAGGTACTTTTTATAAAAGGTACTTTTTATAAAAGGTACTTTTTATAAAAGGTACTTTTTATAAAAGGTACTTTTTATAAAAGGTACTTTTTATAAAAGGTACTTTTTATAAAAGGCAATTTTATAAAAAAGGTACTTTTTTTAAAAGGTACTTTTTATAAAAGGTACTTTTTATAAAAGGTACTTTTTATAAAAGGTACTTTTTATAAAAGGTACTTTTTGTAAAAGGTACTTTTTATAAAAGGTACTTTTTATAAAAGGTACTTTTTATAAAAGGTACTTTTTATAAAAGGTACTTTTTATAAAAGGTACTTTTTATAAAAGGTACTTTTTATAAAAGGTACTTTTTATAAAAGGTACTTTTTATAAAAGGTACTTTTTATAAAAGGTACTTTTTATAAAAGCTACTTTTTATAAAAGGTACTTTTTATAAAAGGTACTTTTTATAAAAGGTACTTTTTATAAAAGGTACTTTTTATAAAAGGTACTTTTTATAAAAGGTACTTTTTATAAAAGGTACTTTTCATAAACGGTACAGAATTTTCAGAAAGTACTTGTTCCAGAATTTTTTATTTCACCTAAGGATCCTACATTCCAAATTTCAAGTTTGAATGACCATTATTTTAGTAAATAAAAAAAGTACAAAAAGTACACTTTTTTACCCATTTTACCCCCGTAGAATCTACATTGGCAAAAACCCAGCCGTAGTGAATCTTTTTTCCGGGAAGTGAACCGAAATTACAAATTTCAAGTTTCTAGTACCATTATTTCAGGAGATATAAAAAGTACCAAAAGTACGGTTTTTTACCCCCTTAGAATCAACACTGGCAAAAATCCAGCCTTAGTGGATCTATATTCCGGGAGGTGAACATACAGTCCAAATTTCAAGTCTCTGTGACCATTATTTCAGAAGATATAAAAAGTACCAAAAGTACAGTTTTTTACCCTTTTTACCCCTTTAGAATCAACACTGGCAAACATCCAGCCTTAGGGGATCTATATTTCGGGAGGTAAACATAAAGTCCAAATTTCAAGTCTCTACGACCATTATTTCAGGAGATATAAAAAGTACCAAAAGTACAGTTTTTTACCCTTTTTACCCCCTTAGAATCAACATTGGCAAAAATCCAGCCTTAGTGGATCTATATTCCGGGAGGTGAACCTACAGTCCAAATTTCAAGTCTCTAGCTTCAGCGGTTTGGGCTGGGCGATGATGAATCAGTCAATAAGTCAGTCAGTCAGTCAGTCAGTCAGTCACATTACTCTTTTATATATATAGATTACGAACATTTAAAAAAAAATAGCCAAATCGGTCCAGGCTTTCTCAAGTGCTGCAAATTTTAAGCATATTCAAAAATGTTGGCTTTGAAGTGGGGGAGGACAATAAGTATTTCCGTAAAATCCTTACTTGGACTATTTAAATGATCATATTAAAGAAATAAATTACCAAAACATGCCAGTCGTTTTCTCCGTAAAAACCTTAGGGCCTAATTTTGTAAATCACTCGCGTTGAACGCATCACCAACGTTAACGTGAACGCGAGGCTCAAAAAGTGCAATTTTGTAAATCACTACGTTATTGCGTTCAATTTTTACGTCATCACTTGAAATGTCAATTATATTTGAATCAATGTTGCCAGACATTCTAAAATTAATAAAATTGGCCACCCATTTTGTAGGGGATACACACCCATTATCGTGGGGAAACACATATATATGATAAGGCAACACCTGCAAAGAGAATATTTGAGAAAAAAGAGAACAAAAAAAAAGTAACATAAATTAGTTGAAAACAGCAATAAAAATCACAACGAGACGCTTTGCTATTCTCGATGTTTTTCTTCTGCCGGAGAAGTTTTTTTTTACACATTTATTACTTTTTTGTTGTATATTTACATATTCCAACATTATATATTTATTTTTTGTTATTTAAAAGCATATTTGTTACATCAACGCCCCAAAATTTCAAGTGATCATTTTGACACTTCAAGTGATGAAAAAACACTCTCTTGCGTTTTACAAAATTCCATTTTCCACACAATTTGTTCTACAAACACGTAAGTCAACGCCAAAAAAACAGCTGTTCAGTGCTCGCGTTTTACAAAATAGAAAATTGTCCAACGCGAGATAAAAAGGCGCGTTGCGTTTTACAAAATTAGGCCCTTAGTTGAACTATCACGAACGTCAACAAATACTACTTATAGCCAAATCGGCCCTGTCGTTCTACTATTTTAGATATATTGAAATAAAAGTGGGCGTGAACATTTTTTCCCCGTTTAAACCAAAGTTGGACTATGACAAACATTAAAAAAATAAAATTTAGTAAAATCGATCAAAGGAGGCATAAAAGTATGCGTGTTTAATTTTTTTGAAAAAACCTAACAATAAGACGAACATTAAAAAAAAAAATATTATCCAAATCGGTCAGTTCTCAAGTGATGCGATTACGAACGAACTATGGACATTTGATTTTTATTTATATAGATTCTATATTTTATTATACCCTACACCACTCTGTGGAACAGGGTATAATGAGTTTGTGCTGATGTTTGTAACTACCCGAAATATTGGTCCTAGACCTACCTTGAAGTATACCTATCGACTCAGAATTACTTTTTGAGTCGATTTAGCGATGTCCGTCCGTCCGTCTGTCCGTCCATCCATCCGTCTGTCCATCTATCGGTTTAAGCACGATACAGGTCCCAATTTTCAATCAAATGACTTGAAATTTGAAACTAAAGTATCTTTCGACCCAAGGACAAAGCCTATTGAAATTGGAAAAAATCGGTCCATGTTAAGACCTAGCCCCCATACAAACGCCCCCTTTGGATAAGGCTTAAATGACTCTTATAACCGTATTATAATAGATATCGCTTTGAAATTTAACAGGTAATTTTATATGCACGAATCATCATTCCAAATTTCAAAGGAATCCGGTCAGTCCTTCTCGAAGTCCCCATACAAACCACCCTCCCGATGTTAAAATAATTCCCTCAAAATTCATAAAAAGGTAAATATTTTATAAACATTTTATTTTTGGGTGTTAAACGTGTACTTTATTAACCTAATCACATCGGAATATAATTGGACAATTTTTGGACTTAGTCCCCCATAAGGGGATTAGTTATTCAGTTAAATCGGTCTATTGGCAAAAAAATAAACCAATTCCACTTAAATTTGATCTGTGTGAGTTTTCTACACTAAATAAAGATCTAACAAAAGATAGATCCAATCGGTCCATGTTTGGACTTTTGACCCATTTTCCGGAAAACATTGGTGTAGGGTGTCATATGGTCGGACTATAACTTTCTTACTTGTTTTTCTATAGAGCATATTTTTTCCTTAACGTAAAAACATCATTTGAATTTACCCAACTCGGTCCATCCATTGAAAAGTGGGCGTAGAAATGGAAAATTGTTCTTTCCGAAAAATCTCAGTTGGACTATGACGAACATTAAAAACAAAATTAGACAAATTGATCCAGCCATTCCATGATTGAAAATACATATATCGGGAAAAGTGAGCGTAAAAATTGGCGTTAACAATTGTTCTTTCCTTAAAAATCTTTTGTGGACTATAACCAAATCAGTCTAGCCGTTATAGTTCTTTCAATACATTGAAAAAAGTGGGCGTGGGAATTTTTACAATCCGTAAAAACCTTAGTTGAATTATGCCTAACATTTTCAACAAAAATTAGCCAAATTTGGCGTGTTCAATTTCTTATATGATGAAAATTCATTAAAAAAAATTTTTGTCAAATCGGTCCAGCCATTCTCAGATTTTAGATAAATTGAAAAAGTGGGCGTAAAAGTAGGCGTGGTCGATTTTTCTTTCAGTAAAAACTTAAATTGGATAACTATAAACATTTAAACAAAAAATTAACATGATCGGTGCAGCCGTTTTCCGATTTTAGATTAATCGAAAAAAGTGGGCGTAAAAGTGGGCGTGGTCAATTTTTCTTTACGTAAAAACCTAAGTTGGACTATGACGAACATTTCAAAGAAAAAATCATCGAAATCGGTTCAGCCGTTCTCAACTGATGCTGTTACCAACGAACGACAATTGATTTTTATTTATATAGATTATTTGAAGGTTTGAAATAATTTATTATTTATAATTGATGCATAATGCATTACAATAACATAAAAAATAATTATTTTATAAAAAAATATGCATAAGTTTAAACTAGAGATGGGCTCACGACAGGAAATTTCTAACGACACACACTCACGAGCATATATTATCTACTTACACTCAATTACAATCACGTGAGTAAATTTAATACAAAATTACTTTTTCACTACTCGTAACACCTTATATATTATCTTCTGGTATGCTATACTAGCTTACCATCCCGGTACTTCGTTACCGGTTGCATTGACTACCGGATAATAGAAAGATCAGAATTACTCTACCTATTTCAAGAAAATTCCCCTACGCAGTCTTTGTTTTATTTACTTGTACAAATTTAAGTCTTTCATAAAATAAATTAATAATTTAAACAATAAAATTTGAATAATTTTCGAGCCCTTATTTCGGGATTTTGGATTTTGAGTGAATGAATATTTCAGTGAATAAAGAAATTGGAATAAAAATAAGTTTGAGCGAAAAACATATAGAGAGAAAAAATATGGAGTAAAAAAAGTTAAATACGAAAAATTTGAGTAAAAAGTATCATTCCGTATTGTTCCCTACTCTATTCCATTTCGTTCCCCGTTCTAAAATTTAAAATTTTAAAATATGTCCTTTTGTGTGTTATTTTTGGGGCTTTTAGTTTAATAGTTAGATAGGTAAAAATAACCATTTGCCTCCTTTTCCCCTTAAAATTAAATTTTCCAAAAACAGTTTTTTTGTGCTAGGTGATCCTTTATTTAAAATGTCAAGTTTCTGAGCCATTATTTCAAGAAATATAAGAAAAACCAAAATTTTCACTTTTTCATTATTATAGGAACAAAGAAAAAAGTACCAAAAGTACACTTTCTTACCCCCATTAGAAACGGAATTTCCAAAAAGAACCCTTCCAGAAAGATTTTACTTCACCGAAGGATCTTCTTTTCCAAATTTAAATTTTCTAGTATCATTGTTGGAGCAAATATTAAAAGTACAAAAAGGATTTTACATTCCTAATTTTAAGTTTCTAGAATTATTACGTCAAAAAATATCAAAGGTACCGAAAATACATTTTTTTAGCTATTTTATCCCACTAAGAAGCGGAATTTTAAAAACATATTTTTCCCAGAATGTTTTTTTTTACCGAATTCTCCTTCATTACAATTTTTAAGATTCTAGGAAATATAAAAAGTTTCTATAAATAAAATTTCAGGAAATAAAAAAGTACCAAAAAGTGTACTTTTATAAAATATACTTTTAATGAAAGTTACTTTTTATAAGAGGTACTTTTTATAAAAGGTACTTTTTATAAAAGGTACTTTTTATAAAAGGTACTTTTTATAAAAGGTACTTTTTATAAAAGGTACTTTTTATAAAAGGTACTTTTTATAAAAAAGGTACTTTTTATAAGAGGTACTTTTTATAAAAGGTACTTTTTATAAAAGGTACTTTTTATAAAAGGTACTTTTTATAAAAGGTACTTTTTATAAAAGGTACTTTTTATAAAAGGTACTTTTTATAAAAGGTACTTTTTATAAAAGGTACTTTTTATAAAAGGCACTTTTTATAAAAGGTACTTTTTATAAAATGTACTTTTTATAAAAGGTACTTTTTATAAAAGGTACTTTTTATAAAAGGTACTTTTTATAAAAGGTACTTTTTATAAAAGGTACTTTTTATAAAATGTACTTTTTATAAAAGGTACTTTTTATAAAAGGTACTTTTTATAAAAGGTACTTTTTATAAAAGGTACTTTTTATAAAAGGTACTTTTTATAAAAGGTACTTTTTATAAAAGGTACTTTTTATAAAAGGTACTTTTTATAAAAGGTACTTTTTAAAAAAAAGGTACTTTTTATAAAAGGTACTTTTTATAAAAGGTACTTTTTATAAAAGGTACTTTTTATTAAAGGTACTTTTTATAAAAGGTACTTTTTATAAAAGGTACTTTTTATAAAAGGTACTTTTTATAAAAGGTACTTTTTATAAAAGGTACTTTTTATAAAAGGTACTTTTTATAAAAGGTACTTTTTATAAAAGGTACTTTTTATAAAAGGTACTTTTTATAAAAGGTACTTTTTATAAAAGGTACTTTTTATAAAAGGTACTTTTTATAAAAGGTACTTTTTATAAAAGGTACTTTTTATAAAAGGTACTTTTTATAAAAGGTACTTTTTATAAAAGGTGCTTTTTATAAAAGGTACTTTTTATAATAGGTACTTTTTATAAAAGGTACTTTTTATAAAAGGTACTTTTTATAAAAGGTACTTTTTTTAAAAGATACTTTTTATAAAAGGTACTTTTTATAAAAGGTACTTTTTATAAATGTTTTTTTTTATAAATGTTTTTTTTTATAAAAGGTACTTTTTATAAAAGGTATTTTTATAAAAGGTACTTTTTATGAAAGGTTCTTTTTATAAAAGGTACCTTTTATAAAAGGTACTTTTTATAAAAGGTACTTTTTTATAAAAGGTACTTTTTTATAAAAGGTACTTTTTTATAAAAGGTACTTTTTATAAAAGGTACTTTTTATAAAAGGTTCTTTTTATAAAAGGTACTTTTTATAAAAGGTACTTTTATAAAATGTACTTTTTATAAAAGGTACTTTTTATAAAAGGTACTTTTTATAAAAGGCACATTTTATAAAAGGTACTTTTTATAAAAGGTACTTTTTATAAAAGGTACTTCTTATAAAAGGTACTTTTTATAAAAGGTACTTTTTATAAAAGGTACTTCTTATAAAAGGTACTTTTTAAAAAAGCTACTTTTTATAAAAGGTTCTTTTTATAAAAGGTACTTTTGATAAGAGGTACTTTTTATAAAAGGTACTTTTTATAAAAGGTACTTTTTATAAAAGGTACTTTTTATAAAAGGTACTTTTTATAAAAGGTACTTTTTATAAAAGGTACTTTTTATAAAAGGTACTTTTTATAAAAGATACTGTTTATAAAAGGTACTTTTTATAAAAGGTACTTTTTATAAAAGATACTTTTTATAAAAGATACTTTTTATAAAAGATACTTTTTATAAAAGATACTTTTTATAAAAGGTACTTTTTATAAAAGGTACTTTTTATAAAAGGTACTTTTTATAAAAGGTACTTTTTATAAAAGGTACTTTTTATAAAAGGTACTTTTTATGAAAGGTACTTTTTATAAAAGGTACTTTTTAAAAAAGGTACTTTTTATAAAAGGTACTTTTTATAAAAGGTACTTTTTATAAAAGGTACTTTTTATAAAAGGTACTTTTTATAAAAGGTACTTTTTATAAAAGGTACTTTTTATAAAAGGTACTTTTTATAAAAGGTACTTTTTATAAAAGGTACTTTTTATAAAAGGTACTTTTTATAAAAGGTACTTTTTATAAAAGGTACTTTTTATAAAAGGTACTTTTTATAAAAGGTACTTTTTATAAAAGGTACTTTTTATAAAAGGTACTTTTTATAAAAGGTACTTTTTATAAAAGGTACTTTTTATAAAAGGTACTTTTTATAAAAGGTACTTTTTATAAAAGGTACTTTTTATAAAAGGTACTTTTTATAAAAGGTACTTTTTATAAAAGGTACTTTTTATAAAAGGTACTTTTTGAAAACGGTACAGAACTTTCAGAAAGTACTTGTTTCAGAATGTTTTATTTCACTAAAGGATCCTACATTTCAAATTTGAAGTTTGAATGACCATTATTTCAGTATATAAAAAAAAGTACCAAAAGTACACTTTTTTACCCATTTTATCCCCGTAGAATCAACATTGGCAAAAACCCAGACTTAGTGAATCTTTTTTCCGGGAGGTGAACCTACATTGCAAATTTCAAGTTTCTAGTACTATTATTTAAGGAAATATAAAAGGTACCAAAAGTACAGTTTTTTACCCTTTTTACCCCCTTAGAATCATCATTGGCAAAAATCAAGCCCTAGTGGTTCTACATTCCGGAAGGTGAACATACAGTCCAAATTTTAAGTTTTTGTGACCATTTTTTAAGGAAATATAAAAGGTACTATAAGTACAGTTTTTTACCCTTTTTACCCCCTTAGAATCAACATTGGTAAAAATCCAGCCTTTCTGGATCTATATTCCAGGATGTGAACATACAAACCAAATTTCAAGCCTCTATGACCATTATTTCAGGAGATATAAAAAGTACCAAAAGTACAGTTTTTTACCCTTTTTACCCCCTTAGAATCAACACTGGAAAAAATCCGGCCTTAGTGTACCTATGTTCCAGGAGGTGAACATACAGTCCAAATTTCAAGTCTCTATGACCATTATTTTAGGAGATATAAAAAGTACCAAAAGTGCAGTTTTTTACCCTTTTTACCCCCTTAGAATCAACACTGGCAAAAATCCAGCCTTAGTGGATCTATATTTCGGGAGGTGCACCTACAGTCCAAATTTCAAGTCTCTAGCTTCAGCGGTGTGGGCTGGGCGATGATGAATCAGTCAATAAGTCAGTCAGTCAGTCAGTCAGTCAGTCAGTCACATTACTCTTTTATATATATAGATTACTAGCCGTATGTGGAATAAACTCCCCGCAGACGTCTTCCCAACCAGCTACAATTTGGAAAAATTTAAATTAAACGTCCACAAACACTACTCCCTCTTTCCTTCTCCTCATAACCTATTTTCCTAATACCAACATAATGCATTGCATCAGTAGGGGACATCCCCTGAGTATTGGCTCAAAGCAAAAAAAAAAAAATATTCCGGGAGGTGCACTTACATTCCAAATTTCAAGTCTATAGTCTCAGTTGTTTGTAGAAATATAAAATGTTCAAACAAAGTACCTTTTCTATCCCTTTTACTCTCTTAGAATCAGCATTTCCAAAAATACAGCCTCATTGGATTTACATTTCAGAAGGTGCACCCACATTCCAAAGTGGTTTGTGGAAATAAAAAAGGACCAAAGTACTTTTTTTACCCCTTTTACCCCCTTAGAATCAACAATTCCAAAATCGCAGCCTAATTGGATCTACATTTCAGGAGGTCTCAAATTTCAAGTGTATTGCTTCAGTGGTTTGTGTAAATAAAATAAGGACCAAAGTACCTTTTTTACCCTTTTACCCCCTTAAAATCAACATTTCCAAAAACCCAGCCTTATTGGATTTACATTTCAGGAGGTCCACCTACATTCCAAATTTCAAGTGTATTGCTTCAGTGGTTTGTGGAAATATAAAAAGTACCAAAATACCTTTTTTTTTACCCCTTTTACCCCCTTAGAATCAACATTTCCAAAATGGCAGCTAAATTGATTGTTTGATATTTGCTAGAAATAGTTTTTTTCTGTTGTTGGATCATACATTCCTAATTTTAAGTTCTTATGACCTTTATTTAAGCATGGGATGCTAAATTCCAAATTTTAAGATAATAAAACCATTATTTAAGTATATATAAAAAGTACCACAATACCTTTTTTACCCGTTTTACCCCCATAGAATCCTTATTTCAAAAAACCCAGCCTTAGTGGATCTATATTCCGGGAGATGCAGCTACATTTCAAATTTCATATCTCTATTTTCTAGGGATGTCGCGAATAGTGTATTCGGCATTTTACCGAATATTTACTATTCGGTATTCGGTTTAAACCGAATACGAATATTGCCGAATAGTTTGATTATTCATACGCCTGTATTTTATCTATGTAAAAATTGAAAAGAAAATACCAGATTAAAAAACAAGAACGCTTTTGTTGACACTATTTTTTCTGTTACCTTAACAATTCGAATTGTAATCAAGTGCTCACAAACTAAAATGACTACAAAAAAGAGTCAAACGTTAAAAAAAGTGTTTTTTGAACAAATTTAAATTTTGCCGAATATTCGGCAAATTTTTGACGAATATTTATTTAACCGAATACTCAAAAAACATGCCGAATATGCCGAATACCGAATAGTGACGAATATTCGCGACATCCCTACTATTTTCATTTGTTTGTGGAACTATAAAAAGTACTAACGTACCTGTTTTTGCATATTTTACCCCCTTAGAATCAACATTTCCAAAACCCAAGCCTTAGTTGACCTATATTCCGGGAGGTGAATCTATATTCCAAATTTCAAGTTTCTAGCTTCAGTGGTTTGTGGAATTATAAAATGTACCAAAATACCTTTTTTACCCCTATTCCCTAGAACCAACCTTTCCAAAAACTCAGCCTTAAAGGATACGGGAGGCGCACCTCCATTCCATATTTTAAGTCCCCATTTCGTTCCCTGTTTTATACCATTTGTTTCCCTGTTCCATTCCGATTAGTCCCATGTAGCTTTCATTCCGTTCCGAATATGCGCTTACATGCGCTAAAAAACAAAAAATTCTTTGCCTGCTTTAGAAATATTTTTTCGCTAAATGACCCTGCATTCCAAATTTAAAGTTTCAGGAATTATAATAAGTACCAAAATACATTTTTTACCCCCCTTAGAATCGGAATTTCGAAAAAGTACTTTTTCAAAAATTTTCCCGTTGTTGGAACTAACATTTTAAAATTTTTTTGTAGGACCTTAATTAAAAAAAAAAAAAATAGAAAGTACCAAAGTACATTTTTTTTACCACTTTTTACCCTTAGGAGTCCGAATTTCCAGAAAGTACTTTTTTTGGGAATGTTTTCCGTTGGAGGATCCTACATTCCAATTTTCAAATTAATAGGATTTTTTTTCAGAAAAAGTAAAAAGTACCAAAGTGCTCGCTTTTTACCCCCCTTAGAATCGGTATTTCGAAAAAGTACTTTTTCATAATTTTTTTCATTGTTGGAAACAACAATGCAAATTTTAATTTTTTTGTAGGACTTTAATTTAAAAAAATATAAAAAGTACCAAAGTACAATTTTTTACCCCTTTTTACACTTAGGATTCCGAATTTCCAGAAAGTACTTTTTTTGGGAATGTTTTTCCATTAGAGGATCCTACATTCCAATTTTCGAATTAATAGGATTTTTTTTCAGAAAAAATAAAAAGTACCAAAGTACTCTTTTTTTACCCCCCTTAGAATCGGAATTTAGAAAAAGTACGTTTTCAGAATTTTTTCCGTTGTTGGAACCACCATTGCAAATTTTTATATTTTTGTAGGACCTTAATTTCAAAAAATATAAAAAGTACCAAAGTACCATTTTTTACCCCTTTTAACCCTTAGGAATCCGAATTTCCAGAAAGTTCTCTTTTTTTCGGGAATGTTTATCCGTTAGAGGATCCTAAATTTCAAATTAATTGAATTTTTTTCAGAAAAAATAAAAAGTACCAAAGTACTCGCTTTTTCCCCTTTTTCAACCATTCGTTTTTACCCCTTTAAATCAACATTTCCAAAAACCCAGCCTTAGCGGATATGTATTCCAGGACGTGAAACTACAATCCAAATTTCAAGACTCTAGCTTCAGTGGTTTGGGCTGTGGGATGATGCGTGATTAGTATGTCAGTCAGTCATCAGTCAGTCACGCAACTACTTTATATATATAGATTTCATTTCTCGTAACCTATAAAATATCATATATTTTACACCTTACTCGTATTCTTTGTTATAAATTTATGACTTATTTTATACCTTACTGGTATTCTTTGTGATAATGTGGATGCATTACTTTGAGTCTCATCGCCTGTTAAAATCATCAATGTTGCAATGTATAAAATAAGAGATCCTATACCTTATTTTATGCCTTATTTTGTAATCTAAGTTTTGCTGGGATATTTTTTTGCTAAGGTGTAGTAGAAAATTTTCAATGATAAATTATAATAAATTTTTTTCCAGACACAATTTTTGTTTTGCGATTTGGAGTAAAGAATTTTAGTACTAATAAAAAAGATAAATTCCGCCTTGCGTTTTGCGCATGTCGCACAAACTTTCAACCTTTGACAAACCTTAGTGAAATTTTATGAGGAAAGTATTTGTAGAACATTTTAATCCTTTAAATGGACGTTTTATTAGACTTCAGTGTTTAGTTTTTGAAAAAGGATTTAAATGACTATGTATAAATTAGCATTTAGACCTTATTTTAAAGTCATGTAATTATAAATTACAGAATTAAATTATATTGAATTACACACTCAAAAGAGAAAACGACCAGAATAATTTTAAACTTTTTGTTCTCCTCTTTGACAAGAATTCCTTGTAATTTTACAAGCTTTTTATCAATAATTTTGTACTTTTACAAGCATTTTACCAAGAAAATTGTAAAATTTTTTTGACGTGATAAAACTTACAAGGAAGTTTCGTGACTTTACTAGATTTTTTGCTACATCCCATTTTACGAAAATTCCTAGTCAAAATTACGAGCTTTTTCGTAGTTTTACACGATTTTTACCAATAAAATTGGTAATTTACAATTTTTTGGCGTAATAAAGCTTACAAGGAAATCTCGTGAATTTACTAGATTTTTTTTGTAAAAAAACCTTGGAAATTTGTAAAACCACAAACAAAAATTGTAAAATTACAATAAAAAATGTAAATGTCGATCGAAATTTTTTTTGCAGAGTTTTTTTGCAAATAATTTTTTTTTTAGATTGTGGAGGGTATCAATACATTCGGCAAGGTCGAATTTAACTTTTTTATTTGAACTTACTGTTATCTAACATTTTGGCAAAATTATACTAAAATCAATTTTTTGGGGTGGGACCTATACCAGGACCTATCCCCATGGAACTATCCCAGGACCTATCCCCAGGGACCTATCCCCTGGAACATATCCCAGGACCTATCACCAGGGAACTATCCCAGGACCTATCCCTAGGGACCTATCCTTGGACCTATCCCCAGGAACCTGTCGCAGGACCTACTCCTAGTGATCTATACCAGGACCTATCCCCATGGACCTATCCCATAAATCATATTTTATCTGTTAGAACTAGATAAAAATTTATATCTATATATGGGGCATTCCATGTGAAATCGGACACTTTGAAAACTTTTTTTTTAGATTTTCCCAATTTGTTTACAGTTTTTAGTAACCTTCGAAAACTCCTTCGTGGTAAATTTTCAGATTTTTTTGATGACCCGTTCAAAAGATATCGAATTTTTAAAAATTGGTAGTTTGTTCCTTTACTCAAACTTCTATTAATCATAACTTCTTCAATAATGGTCCAAATTTCAAATTTTTTTTTCAAAATTTTTGTTTTTTTACGTACTTTCTAAAAAAAAAATCCCAAAAAATTCTTAAAAGCGCTCTAGTGTGCGATTTTTAAGTTTTAAAATTTAAATCTCATTTTTGAAAATGTTTGTACTCTTCGATTTTTTTGAAATTTTTTTGTGTAAAACTTCTATCAATTCTACAAATTTTTTGCCCAGGAAGATCGTGGGATAACGATTATTACTATTTTTTAAAATTTTTTCAAAAAATTTTATTGTAATTTTTCAATCTTAAAATCATTTCTACTGCTCCAATGGTGCGTCATAGAGGGGTCCTTTATGAGATCGACCCCCATTAATTTTTACGTCTTAACATTTCTTTGGAACAAACTAATACCCTATCTCCAATTTCTAAGGGGCTCCCACACAAAACGACATTTTTTAAAATTTGTTCCAACCGCTCTAACTGCCCTAATAGTGCCCTTAGAGCAACAAAATGTATGACCGACCCACAATATTTTTTTAGTCCAAACATTTTCTCTGAACACACTTACCCTCTATCTTTAACTGTTAAGGCGGTCCCCATACAATTTTTTTTATTTTTTGTAAATTTGTTTTATTTAATCAGCTTCTACCGGTCCAATGGTGCGTCCGAGAGGGGTCATTAGTAAGACCGACCCCCATTTATTTTTACCCATACAAAATTACATTTTTATAAAATTTGTTCCAACTGTTATTTGTATGGGAGCCTACTTAGGGAGTGGAGATAGGGCGTAGGTATGTTTTAAAAAAATGTTGTAGGGTAAAAATAAATGGGGGTCGGTCTCACTAATGACCCCTCTCGGACGCACCATTGGACCGGTAGAAGCTGATTAAATAAAACAAATTTACAAAAAATAAAAAAAATTGTATGGGGACCGCCTTAACAGTTAAAAATAGAGGGTAGGTGTGTTCAGAGAAAATGTTTGGACTAAAAAAATATTGTGGGTCGGTCATACATTTTGTTGCTCTAAGGGCACTATTAGAGCAGTTAGAGCGGTTGGAACAAATTTTAAAAAATGTCGTTTTGTGTGGGAGCCCCCTTAGAAATTGGAGATAGGGTATTAGTTTGTTCCAAAGAAATGTTAAGACGTAAAAATTAATGGGGGTCGATCTCATAAAGGACCCCTCTATGACGCACCATTGGAGCAGTAGAAATGATATTAAGATTGAAAAATTACAATAAAATTTTTTGAAAAAATTAGAGCTCTCGGTCAGTACCGGGATCCCGGGAATCCCGGGAAACGGTATTCCCGGTTTCCCGGGAAATCGTACCGGGATCCCGGGAATTCAAAATTTCCCGGGAATTCCGGGAATCCCGGGAAACTGATAGTATATTATGAAGGTGTTTTGGTCCACAAAGTGGAACCAAATGACTGGAATTTTTGCAGGTACAATATACAGACATTTACCAACATTCGTATAAAAACTTAACACATTTGGTGGAACGATATGGAAACGCCAGCTCGGAACCAAAAAATAGATCGTAATTTTCATACATTTCAATGAAAAAAATGCTGGTTTTATGTAAGTATTTCCCGGACTGGCGTTTTGCCGTCATTGCTTCAATCGTTTTGAAATTTAAAACCAGTAATAGCGCATATACGAAGATTATTTTTGCCTTATATCAGCTTATTCGTACCATAGGTGTAAAAACGCCGACAAATCCGCTTTTAATCCGAATTTCTTTATATGTAGTACCTATAGTGCGTGGATGTATACAAATATTTTGTGCTCAATTTCATTTAAATAACTGCATCCATTTGTTCACAAAAGTTCCGGGAACGCATAAAGTTTCAATATTTTCCTTTATATAAAGAAAAAAATGCTATTTTTCTATCTATCCCGGACCGGCGTTTTTACATCTATGGACCGAATGTGTTGATATAAGGCAAAAATAATCTTCATACATGCGCTATTACTGATTTTAAATTTCAAGACAATTGAAGCAATGCCGGAAAAACGCCGGTCCGGGATAGACATGAAACCAGCAATTTTCCATTGAAATGTATGAAAATTACAAAAAAAAATCCGATCCCGGACCGGCGTTTCCACATTTTTTCACAAAATGCCTTGATACTTAGCATACGAGCTCTAACTGATGTAGAGATGATATTTTGTCACTATCGCGAAATTTCGTTTATCAATGCGGAGGCGTCGGTGCAAAGTGTAAAAAATCGTTGAAAAAAATCACAGATTTTTTTGGTTTTTGGCCCATAGTTTTCACACTTTTAATCCGAATGGCTTTATATGTAGTACCTATAGTGCGTGGATGTATATGAATATTTTGTGCTCAATTTCATTTAAATAACTGCATCCACTTGTTTACAAAGTTCCGGGAACGGATAAAATTTCAATATTTTCCTTTATATAAAGGAAAAAATGCTATTTTTCTATCTTTCCCGGACCGGCGTTTTTACACCTATGGACCGAATGAGTTGATATAATGCAAAAATAATCTACATACATGCACTATTACTGATTTAAAATTTCAAGACAATTGAAGCAATGACGGCAAAACGCCGGTCCGGGATAGACATGAAACCAGCAATTTTTCATTGAAATTTATGTAGATTACGAACAATTTTTGGGTCCCGAGCTGGCGTTTCCACAACGTTCTACAAAAGGAGCTAAATTTTTATACCAATGTTGATACATGTCTGTGGATTGTACCCACAAATTTCCAGTCATTTGGATTAACTTTGTGGATCAAAACACCTTCATAATCAAGTATTAATTTCCCGGGATTCCCGGGAAATTATAATTTCCCGGGAATCCCGGGATCCCGGGATCCCGGGAAAATACCGGGAATACCGGGAAACCCGGGAATCCCGTTTCCCGGGAAATGGGGACCACTGGAAAAAATTTTAAAAAATAGTAATAATCGTTATCCCACGATCTTCCTGGGCAAAAAATTTGTAGAATTGATAGAAGTTTTACACAAAAAAATTTCAAAAAAATCGAAGAGTACAAACATTTTCAAAAATGAGATTTAAATTTTAAAACTTAAAAATCGCATACTAGAGCGCTTTTAAGAATTTTTTGGGATTTTTTATTAGAAAGTAAGTAAAAAAACAAAAATTTTGAAAAAAAAAATTGAAATTTGGACCATTATTGAAGAAGTTATGATTAATAGAAGTTTGAGTAAAGGAACAAACTACCAATTTTTAAAAATTCGATATCTTTTGAACGGGTCATCAAAAAAATCTGAAAATTTACCACGAAGGAGTTTTCGAAGGTTACTAAAAACTGTAAACAAATTGGGAAAATCTAAAAAAAAAGTTTTTCAAAGTGTCCGATTTCACATGGAATGCCCCATATATAAAAATGGATGTGTGTATGTGTGTATGTATGTTCCGTATGGACTCGAAAACGGCTGGACCGATCTTGATGAAATTTTCAGGGAATATTCAGAATAGCCTGGGAAGTAACACTGTCTGGTCAGATTTTTGAATTTCTGCCTGCGGGCGGAGGGGCGTGGCAAAATCGAATTTTTACATTCCACCACTAATGACATCTATATATCAAAAACGGAACCGATTTTAATGAAATTTAAACTAAAGATAGTACTAACCAAGTACTAAATATATGCCAAATTAGAGCGTGATCGGACAAATGGACGTAAAATGCCATGCTTTTTTGCCTGTGGGCGGAGGGGTGTGCAAAATTGAATTTTTACATTGCACCACTAATGACATCTATATATAAAAAACGGATGTACCGATTTTGATGAAATTTAAACCGACGATAGTACTAACCAAGTACTAACTATGTGCCAAATTAGAGCGTGATCGGACAAATGGGCGTTAAATTCCATGCCCCTTTGTATTGAATTGAATGTTATTTCTGCGTGCTCCGCAATTACGCAAAAACTGTTGATTCGATTTTAATTAAATTTTCAGCACTGATAGTGCTAACCGAGTACGGAACTATAGGCGATGTTATACTACGATTGGAAACAGGGGCGTAAAATGCCACGCCCCTTTTGTACTATACTGGACGTTGTCTGCCTGTTTCACAATCACCCAAAAACAGCTGAACCGATTCTCTTGACATTTTCACTACATACAGCGCTAACCAAGTGCATATGTAGCCCATATAAGATCGTAATTGGAAAAAAGGATCAAAATTGCAAAGCCCTTTGTACTATACTGACCACGATTGAACAAAGAGGCGTAAATTGCCACGCACTTTGTTTTATACTGAACGTTACATCTGCATGTTTTTAAATCACACAAAAAAGGATAAGCCGAATCTGTCACTACTAATAGAACTAACCGAGCGGGAACTATAGGTCATACGTAGAGCGCGATTCGGCAAAATGGTATAAAATGTCACTCCCGTTTTTCATATATAAAAAGTTAGTTCCTCCTCTTTCGCAATCACTCATACAAAAACGGCAAAAATTATGTCAATGAAATTTGCAGCACAGATAGTACTAATCGAGGAAGCAGCATGGAACTTTAGACTATCACAATTCGATAAAAATGCGTTAAATGACACGCCCCTTTGTACGAAACTTAACGTTATGTCTGTCTGTTTCGAAATCACGCAAAAACGGCTGAACCGATTTTGTTGAGATTTCTCTATAGATTGTGCTAACCTAGAGTGGAACCAAAGGTTACTAGCTGGACCCGGATCCGTGCTTTAATTTTGTCAGACACTATATTTAAATTAAGATATATAAAACAGTTTTATTCTTAGGGCCAGCAATGCGGACCGGGTATAGCTAGTAATTTATATAATATTTTTTAAATATATGCACTTGTCCTAGGATGACACTGGTGATGGCAAATGAAAAAGGAAGAGCCTCTTCTAATTTTTTCATTTTTTTTATTTTGTCATATCAGGATAAAATGGCGTGAATAAAGTCCTTTGAAAACTTTATCAAAATATTTTGTCGAAAATTTTTAATGATATTGAAGGATAAATTTTTGAAAGGACGTAAGGAGGTATCCTTTTTCCTGATATGTGAAATTAATAAAATGGGAAAATTAGGGGAGATCCTCCTATTTCATTTGCTATCACTACCCAGGCAGAAAAATACAAGCGGACCAATACTGGCCCAGTAACGCTAACGGTAGTACAAGTATTGACGGGACGTAGTTTTTTTTGTAGTAGTATTTCAGTACTGACCTGGTTACCCAAATGATAACTCTGATCTACGGTTGGCCCAGACGTTCAGACAGCATCGTAAAAGCACTGTAAAAACCAAAAATCCAGTACTTTAAAAACAAAAATATCTGTATTTCCACAGTAGTAATACAAAAATTAGAGTGTTTTTTCGTGTAAAAGTGCACTGTTAAAGGTGAAACTATTAACAGCACTCGAGTTTTTAAGGAAATTACCTGCGAAGAACGTACTAAGCAGTCGTTTAGAGACAAACTAAACCCAATACATCATTTATCAAAAAAAGACAGCCCACTATTGGATATTGTGAATTTTGATCCCGTTAAGAATGTCATTCTTGATGAAATGCATATGCTTTATCTTGGAATAAGCAAATGTGAATTTCAGAGAAAAACATTTGATTTAACGGTTTTAACAAACTGGAAAGCTACACAATGTTTTTTTGTTATATAGTAGTGCTATCGTTTTGAAAAACGTATTGCAAATAATCTGTATCAGCATTTTTTGATTTTATATACATCTTGCAGAATTTTACTTACATAAAAAAGGAAAACTATAGTTATAATTCACACCAAAAATGTAAAAATAAAAAACAATAACAATAATAAACGGTTCCATTTTTTGTTAAAAAGTACTGGTAAAGCCCTTTTTGGGTTGTTATTTTTAACACTGGAACAGTACACTATTTTCCAAAAAAAAAAGGTACTTTGCCAGTACTATATTTTTTGTACCGCTGGCACTTTCTGGCTGGGTAGTGGCATCCTAGGACAAGTACAAATATTAAAAAAATGTTTTATAAAATTTAATCCCCTATAACTTTAAAGTCCTTTTAAAAGGAAACAGGATCACGAAAAGAAAAACTGTAAATGCAGTTTTGCTACATTCAGTCTCTAGTTTAAAGCGTATATTATCCAGTTTTTAACGACTTTTTTCATTTTTGTCGGACGGTGTTATACAGTGCCGGTCAAAAGTATTCACACAGAGCTATAGTAGCTGAAATTTGTTAAAGACAAAATTCAAAATACCAGACCTTTTATTTTGAGTAGGTTTATTCTAAAACTATGATATTCTCATAGAATAATTTTCAAGAAAATTATTTTTCTGTTTTAAATTTATTTATGTTGGTCATTTTTTGAGTATACTTGCCTGTGGTCGGTAAAGGGTTAAGAACTCCTCAAAAAAATGCTTAGATTCTAAAGTATTTTTCCTTTTTAATATTTTTTTTTTTGTTAGATATTTGACCACCGTGATCTTACTACGATGGTAAAATGTTCGTCTTCTAATTCTCAATGGGAATAGAGTCGAATATGCGTTATTATTTTAGTATGAACATTAGCGATTTGTTATTTAAATTCCCTTTGCTACTTGTAATATGGGTTTTTTATATTTGCTAAATAATCTTGATAATGAAATCTGACAGATTCCGAAATACGTATCGATTAAGTCTGGCAAAATTTACCAACATGAATAAATTTAAAACGGAAAAAATATTATCTTGAAAATTATTATATGTAAATATCAAAATTTAATTAGTAAAGGCAATAATGACCTCAAGCTAGATTAAACCTACTCAAAATAAATCAATTAAAATTTTATTTATTACTTACTATAAACTCACATTGTATGTCATTTATGTGATTTTTTTGTACATTATTCTTTAATAGACAGTTAAATAAGCGCCTAAGTTCTTTAAATGCTTTTATAATTAAATTTCTTTTATTTATTAATATATTTGTTATCAATTGTTTAAAAAAAGTCCCCATTAAAATGAATCATGATTGGAGTATTCGATAATAAACTTAAATTTCGATAATTAACTTAATTTTGTAATGTCACATAATTTAGCAGTAGAAAATAATAAAAACAAGTAAAAAAGTTAAATTTGGCCTTGCCGAATGTAGTGATACCCTCTTCAATTTCAAAAAGATTATTGCAAAAAACTTTTTTTAAAAGGAAATTACTTTTGAAAAAAAATTTCCGCGAAAAAAAAAATTTTGGTAAAAAAAAAATCCGCGATTTTTTTCCTTTTTTGTCAAAAAATATGTTCGTACTTGTTTAAATACCATATGATGTACAATTATGTTCACATATGTCAACCAGCAGCCGAATTAAAGCATTTTGTATTTTTAGGTTATGTTGAATGTACTTAAATTTTTGAGGTGTCCTTGCATTTTCATTCATAACTTTTGAACCGCTGAACCGATATCGCTCAAATGCAATACCAAACTTCTCGGGAGAACTTCCAATGAATATGTTAAGTTTCAGCCATATCCGTGTTGTATTTTGGTCGCGATCACATATTCCACAGACAGACAGGCGGGCATCATGAATTTAAATACTTTATGGGGTCCCAGACCGATATTTCGATGAGTCACAAACGGAATGACAAACTTATATATACCCTCTATCACTAACAATAAGTGGAGGGTATAAAAAAAATTAGTAAATGCAAACAACTAACAATTACTTAAATAATACATAAAAATTGTTGGAACAATTCAAATAATACATAAAAATTGTTGAAACAATTTTAAAACAAATATTAAGCACAAAACAACTATTAAGTAAGTAATTGTTATGAGTTTAACATGCAAACACGTTAACAAAATGTATTGATTAATGGGAATTAGTTTTAAAATTTGTAAAAAAAATATGTCAAAATTTAAGCGGAAATTTAAACAATCGATTCTGAAAATTCAAATTTAAATACAGAAAAGTCTTATAAAAATTCCCACATAAGACCTACTTAAATTCGGATTTCTCTATCAAAACTCGAACATCACACGGATTGAAGTCCAACTGAAATTTAGAAAATCTGTATTGTTATTAGGGTGTTCAATCGATTAATTCTTGTTCGATCAATTTTAGACGGATAATTGTTCGATTAATTTAAAATTGGTAATTTCGATTAAAGGATTAATCGACGAATTTATGCCGATTAATCGAATAATAGTAATATATGGTTTTTATGTAATTTTTTTTTAAAGTTTTAAGTCAAATAAACTAACCAAATGTATGTATGTGGCCTTTGGAATAAAAAAAAAAAAACAGTCTTGTTTACTAAACAGTCTTGTTTAGTACGACAGAAACGTCCTAAATTACAAATATTTACCCATTTTTGTCCGCAATTTCCAAATGGTACTTTTTCAAGGATGTTTTTTTTTTTTGGCAAGAATACTCGTTACCAAATGCAATATTTTACATCTTTAAGACCTGAGACATCGAATTGGAATTTCCAAAAAGTATTTTTTTTAAATGTTTTTTCCCTTACGAGAAAAAGTACCAAAATTCATTTTTTACCCTTTTAAATCGGAAATTCCAAAAGCTATTTTATTCGAATGTTTTTGTCTGCGGAAACGTACGACATTTAAAATTACAAATTGTTATTACCATTATTACAACTGATAAAAAAAGTACCAAATAAGATTTTTTCCTCCTTTTTGTCCCCTTAGAATCTAATTTTCCAGATTTTTTTTTTTTTTTCAAAATTTATATGACCATTATTTCAGTTGATAAAAAAAGTACGAAACAAGATTTTTTCCTCCTTTTTGTACCCTTAGAATCTAAATTTTCAAAAAGTACATTTTCCAGAATTTTTTTTTCCGCAGGAGAAACCGACATTCGAAGTATTTAGGACCTTTATTTTAGGATATATAAAAAGTACCAAAGTACACCAAATTTTTATTAATGGGGTTAATTAAAATTTAAGTAATGTTTAATTTTTAATGAGGTCAACTACAATTACATTTTGTAAAATAAAGTTCTAAAAGTCAAAATAAAATTTAAAAAAAAAAACGTATCCGTTAAAATTTCTTTTCTTTCCTGTGGATAATAAATAATAATTATAATTCATACTATTATTTAGTAAAAACTTAACTGACAAGGGAAGTATTCCAGCCGTTATACATCGATTTGACTGAAACTTAAAATGTATATGAAACAGATCAGTTTAAAGTTGGGGTAATTCGGCTTTTCGGCAATATCGGGGATTTAAGGATTCACAAAAAGGGTAAAAATATGAAAAAAACTGTAAAATATGGAAAGAAATGTCTTTTTTAATACCTATCCAACGCACAGTGGGTTCGATGGTACCCTTGAACATGTAATAAAGCTACAAAAAACAAATGGAGGGGACGTTTTTTGGCGTAGGGGGGGGGGGGGGGCTTTACCGGGAGACTACGGGGGACATCTTCCCCTCGCGATAAACGTTTTCAAAAAATAGATGTAATTTTTTGCACCTAATTAATGAAAATTTATCATTATTTAAATTATTTTTTCTATACACGCCCCCAAAAAGGGGCGGACCGAAAAAATTCGCTTTCCTGATCCCCCTTGGTTCAAATTCAGGTCGATGAACTTCATATGGCATTAAAATGTTTCATTTATTGAACAAATATACAAAATAAAACTTGTAAAAAAAATATTTTTCTGGGGTAGTTTTAGTTCTTCAAGGGGGACCTTTTTCCCCCCTGGTCCGATTTTGTTGGTTCAAGAACTTAACCAGCCTATGACTATGACCATTATACATATTTGTGACAAACTTCAGGATTCTAGCTCTTGTTTTATGTATTTTATGGTGTGCTCAACAACAGACGGACGGACGGACACACTGTTAGTAACAGAATGTCTTAGAATCGATCAGTGATCAATAATATACACTTTATGGGGTCCTAGACCCATATTTCGATGCGTTACATACGGAATGACAAAGTGAGTGTAAGCCCATACTGTAGTTGAAGGGTATAAACACACATATAATGGTCTTGTTTAATAAACGATACCCAGACTTTTTACACAAAAACGGGAATAAAAAAAAAGGGCCGGGCATTGTCTGTACTTTTTTTTCTTTTAAATAAAAGCTGATATCCTATACTTTTTTAAAATCCACAAAACTAAATCCAACTATTACTAACTTAATATGTGTGGCCCATTAAATGGGGAAAATATCCCAATTTCGGGTCCTTTTTGAAAAAATTATTAAAAATGTTAAGACCCAATTTTTATAAACAAAAAAAATTTTGCAATTTAGCTTAATACCTGTTGTTTAAGATTCCATTATAAAAGATTTTCTTTTAAAAGATTTAATACTACTTATAATCGCTTGAATTGTAAAAAATTTTAATTTTTTTACTTTTTTCAAAGACTGCAATAATTTGCTAACTTTGACAGCTCACCGAAAAAAAGGTAAACAACTTAGTTTATTGATTTTGATAACTAGCGTTGCAGAATTTTATCTACTTTTACCCCATACCAAAACTTATAACAAAAACTTCATTTATAAATTTCAATTAATCGCCACTTTGGTACCATTTGAACCCAATGTGCAACGGTAGCATTACCTCGGAAAAGTTTTTCGCAAAAATGTATAATTTTTTTTGGGGGGTGGGGGATTTTGTGAAGTGAATTTAAAGGCATTCAACGTTATTAATATCAAACGAGTATAATTTTAAAAAAAAAAGGTTATGTAGGCAATTTAAGAAGCTTTAATTTAAGCTTGATAGCGTCCAGATTGAGTAAATAATAAATGTGCTACAAGGGTCGATCTGAAAAATGAAGTATTTATAGAAACTTTTTTAGAATTAAAAAAATTTTTAAAATTATACTTGTTTGACAACACCGTCCGACAGCCAATATTAAACACGAACCGGATAGTATATGTCTGAAATTAGAGATCAAATAGAGTAAAACTGTATTTACAGTTTTTCTTTCTGATTCTGTTTCCTTTTAAAACGACTTCAAAGTTTTAGGGGATTCAATTTTATAAAATATTTTTTTAATATTTTGTTAATATTTGTCCTAGGATGCCACTACACTAAAAGAATTTTGTTCATGACGGCTATGAAAACGTATAATGATTCTATGAAAAAAATCATTAGAAGTCAGCCAATGATGCCCTTCATAGAATCTATGAAACAAATTCATAGAGACCAGAAACCTATGAAAAAGTTCATAGGCTATGAAAAAAAAAATATTATTCAATTCTATTTTTATTTTTTTATTAGTTCAATTTTATTTATTTTATTATTTTATTTATTTACAAATTTCTATTTTTAAAAATTTGTATGTTTTTTTAACTTATTTCCACCGAGATTCGAACACAGAACCAGTTGTTCGTGAAGCTTAGTCTCTAGCCAATTAGCTAAAGTATATAAACAAATAATAACACTTAAAATCCATTTTGTTTAATATTCTGCTTTAACATATTGAGTTTGTATCTATTCTCTATCACAATGCTCTGCCAAAAGTTGTGTGCGTGTTTGTAGAAAACAAAATTTTTGTGTATTTACAAACAAAAAATTTGAGAACGTTACAAAACTAAGTGTAAGTTGGCGAGATTTTCCTCCTTTGGTGGCGCTGATAGCTAAGGCGTCGACAATAACCACTTCAGCCGATATATCTTGGGTTCGAGCCCCGGCCAGGGCAGCAATGATGTTTTTTAATGTTTTTTTTTTGTTTAAATTCTGATTAATTTTTATTAAAAAATAAAAATTGTTTTATTCAACCTTTAAAATATTATATTTTGAGGATGTTTATTCTGGCTCGAGATAATTATTTTTTATTTTTGTTGATTATTGACAATCGTTGCCTTACTAGTATAGTACCAGTTCTTCGTCTTTCTAATTCCCATTGTTGATAGAGTCGAATATGTTTTAATATTTTAGTTTGTGCACAAACGATTTGTCATTAGACTCGTTTGCTACTTTGTAGTAAATCGTTTCTATTTTTGCTAAATAATCTTGACAATGGAATCTGACAAATTCCGAAATTCTAAATTAAGTCTTGCAAAAATGACCAACATAAATAAATTTAAAACAAAAAAATAATTTTCTTGAAAATTATGATATGAGAATATCATGGTTTTAATTAGTAAAGAAAATAATGACCTCGAGCCAGAATAAACATCCTCAAAAAAAATGTTTTTTGTTTTTTTTTTTTATATTTTTTTTTAATACATTATTTTAACATTATTTTAATTATTAAAAAAAATTAAAAGGCATATTGATGACATTTTCTTCTATGAATGACATTCATTAATTCTATGATTTTTTTTTATGAATTTAATAAAATCTATGAATAAAATTAATATTTTATAATACTAATGGATGAGATTTTAATGCACTAAAAAATAGAAAATATGCGCTAAAGCTTTCAAAATATGCCCTAAACCCCTAAAAATATGCACTTAAAAATATAATGTGTGCAATAAAAATCTTGTTTTCATACGAAAAACTTTTAAAAAAGCAAAAAATAATGCCGGGTTTGAAAAGTAACATTTATAACATTATGTAAGCAATCTTTAAGAAAATATAAAAAAAAAAAAAGTTATTTTCAAAATAAATTTTTAAAATTTCAAACAGTTTTTAAAACAAATAAATTTAAATTTGTGTTTGGGCTAATTTATGCCAAAATATGCAAAAATATGCACTTAAAAGTTGAAAATATGCAAAAATATGCATATAAAATCAAAATATGCAAACATATGCATTTTTGGGGGGGGTGAAATAAAGCCATAGGCAATACGGCCATATGGCCTTATTTCCCAAAGAGTTGAGAAATAAGGCCATATGGCGTTATTACCAACCACTGTTGGTAAGTCGTAATTTCGACATTTCGCCCAAAAAAAATATTTTGGATTTTTTGACAATTTTGTTTTGGGAGAAATAACATTTTGAGACCTATCATTTTGGGGTATATGTCGCAGCTTGGGCGATATGACATTTAAGGTTTTGGTCGATAAGACCTTGGGCGCTATGTCCGTACGCCGAAATAACATTTTTAGACCTATCATTTTGGGCTATATGTCGCAGCTTGGGCGATATGACATTTACGATTTTGGGCGATAAGACCTTGGGCGCTATGTCCGTACGCCATTTCAAACTCCATAAATTAATTTAGCGGCTTCGCTAAATAATTTTTTTTGGGTAGCAGGATTTACGTGGAAATATATTTCCACACTCTCCGCAAAATAATGATGAACATTTTTAAAAAATATTCAAATGAGTAACAAAGCCATATATGGCCTTATGACATTTTATAAATTCAACATTTTGATATTTGGGTAATATGACATTTTTGATAATTTATATTAATTTAAAGAAAATTTTTAAAATACCCAAAATTAATGGCCATATCGTCCAAAAAATTTTGCAACAACAACTAACACACATTTTTTTTGGGTGGATTGACTTTTTTAAATTGGGCGATATGCACTTGGGCGCTATGTCCGTACGCCGTTATTTCTCGCAAAACAAAATTGTCAAAAAATCCAAAATATTTTTTTTGGGCGAAATGTCGAAATTACGACTTCTTTGATTTGTGTTTTTGTAATAAAGGTTTTCTGTGTAGCCGGCCTTCGGCCGGGCTTAGGGATAACATACTCCATGCATTAAACCCACCCTCTCTGCAAACCAAAGCTATTTTGGTTATCAGGTATTTTTGAGGCATAACAAATTTGATAGCGCAAAGGCCTGCTACCCTAGAAAACTTTACTTTGCGGAGAGGGTGCCTCTAGACCCCTCTAAGTTCCGAGATTCCTGGTATATGTGGTTTTTTAATTTAAAGATAGTCAAACATTTTTTTTTCTGCGTAGGCGGCCTTCGGCCGGGCTTAGGGATTACAAACTCCATAAATTAATTTAGCGGCTTCGGTAAATACATTTTTTTTTTGGGTAGCAGGATTTACGGGGAAATATGTTTCCACATTTTCAACTGATATGGATTTATTTCCACTTTGGTTTCAAAATCAATATGACTTTATTGCTCAATCGTGTTGGTAATAAAGCCATATGGCCTTGTTTGCCATTGAATTGAGAAAAAAGGCCATATGGCCTTATTGCCTATGGCTTTATTTCACCCCCCCGCATTTTTACCAAAATATGCAAAAATATGCAAAAACAAATCGATGCCATTTTAACTCAAATTTCTTGATTCGGAAAGATAATTGGTCGATATCGTTTTTAGACTATTGACAAAAAACATGCATTTGCATGGAAATCACATCCCTACTAATGAATATTCATTCAGCCAATGAATAGTTTCATAGATTCTATGAATTTGGTTTTATTAAATGTGTTCATAGAAGGGTGTTCAGCCGATTAATTCTTGTTCGATTAATCGAACAATTTTAGACGAATAATTGTTCGATTAATTTTAAATTGCTAATTCCGATTAAAGGATTAATCGAAGAATTAATGTCGATTAATCGAATAAAAAAAATATATGGTTTTTCTGGAAATATGCATAATTGTTTTGAATTTTAAGTCAAATAAACAAACCAAGTGTATGTGGCTGTTGGAATTCAGAAAAAAACAGTCATGTTTCTATAATGGTCCTTATTTTAATTTTTTTTTTTTCGTATTTTCGCTGCTCCTGAAGCTTGGATAAGTACTTGATAAAATTTTGGGCCAAATCAGTTCGAGTTTTGGGCAAAAACCACAAAATTATAAAAAAATAAGTTAAAAATTTTATGAATATATTTTTTGTTAACATTTTCCTAAATATAGTCAGATAATATATATAAAGTTTTTGTGATATCGGTTATCCATATAATTTGGCAACAAAAATATTTTTTGGAATTTATCCACTTTTCAAATCTTAAATTATTTTTTTTTTTAATTTTCGAAAACTACTCAAATTTTAAAACATTTTGTTTTGCTTTTACGTTTGTGTTATTTTTTAGCTAATAAAATGTTAAAATACTTGTAATTAATATTGTTTATTTACTTAAGTACCAATTTTTTCTAAACTTGTCGAAAAAAATCTTGTAATTTAGAAAACTTCTGAATTTGGAATTATTCGATTAATCGATCAATTTGCAAATTTTATTCGTTTAATCGAATAAGTCAAAAATGCCAAATTTCGATTAATCGTTTAATCGAACAATTAAAAAACCCGATTAATTGAACACCCTAGTTCATAGATATTATAAACAATAACTCTTTTAGTGTAGCAATAGCAAATGAAAAAAAAGGATCTGCCCTAATTTTCCTGTTTTATTATTTTTACATATCAGGAAAAATAAGGTAAGTTATGTCCTTTCAAAAATGTATCCTTCAATATCATTCAAAATTTTCAACAAAATATTTGGATAAAGTTTTAAATAACTTTATTCACATCCTTTTAATCTGATATGGCAAAATAGGAAATGGAAAAATTAGGGGAGATCCTCCTCTTTCATTTGTCATCACAAGAGTCATCCTAGGTAGTGTATTCAAAAAACCGGCCATTTTCAAAAACCGGTTTTCGGTTTATTCGAAAAAGCTTATTTTTGAAAAACCGGTTTTCGGTTTTAGCAAAAAAACCGGTTAAACCGGTTTTTTCGGTTTTTATTCTTCAGGCTAAAAATTAATTAAATTTAATTATATTTTTACAAAACATGCATAACCAAATAAACAATAAATAGTATTTTCTGTATGACACCGTTAACGTCGCGCAATTTCGCTGGAAACTTCGACAGGAAGTAACAACTAAATTTGAATTCTTTGCAATTGCGAGCGGAAATCCGTAAAGAATTTATTTACAAATTTGTTTCTATTGAATTGTTTAAAGAGCACAATTAATAATAAATTCAGACATCTGTCCTAACTAGGGATGTGCGATTAATCGAATAATTAATTTTTTGATTAATCAGTATTTTGATTAATCAATTAATCGATTAATCATACTTTATGATTAATCAGAACTATGATTAATCAAATAATTTGAATTTTGAATATTCAAATTTGAATAATTTTATTCAAGTTTGAAAAATCTTGAAAAAAACAAAAATAGAAAAATATTTTGTACAAACAAAAGCATTAATTTATTAAGATTGAAATAAAAATAGCTTTATTAAATATGCAAAAGTCCAGCGAAAGGACAAGATTGGGTCTATACATTTAAGGCAGAATGATATGCTTCCAAAGCATGCGCGTTGCATCTGACAATGAGATCAGCATATCATTCTAATGCACCCATGTTCAATATAATTATTAAAGATTAATGGTTCACTGCGACGAAAGAGCCACAGATCATGTACAACATGTTTTTGGCCCCGGCTGCATATATGATGGCCCCATTATATTAATATTTAGGTCAATAAATGTTTGGAGTCATATGGGATCCACTTCTTTTTAAATTTAATATTTATTCGACACAAAATTTATTTAATTTTCTCAAATCTGTGAATTTTATTTAACTGTTGTGAGATTTTATAGCATCTTCTAAGTTACCACATTACGAAGATTTTTTATAGATGATCTGCCTGGATCTTCTTTAATACAGAAGGGTTTAATTGAATTTGGGTTAAGAATTAGGGTCCAAGTTAGTTTAAAGATTTATTAAAACGTTGAAGCTTTTAATTTTCTTAAAATATGTATCTTTAAAAACATTTTAAAATGTATTTACAAAATTGTTCAAGCCCAAAAAATTAAAAAGCACAACAAAAATTAACAAAATATAAACAAACAAAATTTATTCAATTGTTCAAATTTTTGAATATTTAACTTTCTGATTAATCAATTAATCATGAGTTTTGATTATTCAAAATTGAAATTAATCGATTAATCATTGTTTTGATTAATCAGAATTTATGATTAATCGATTAATTGATTAATCAGAATTTTGATTAATCAGAGTGGTCGAATAATCGATTAATCGCACATCCCTAGTCCTAACATATTCATTTGGTCTGATTTAGCCCATTCCAATTTCAACAATTTCAAAAGGATAATTTAAAAACAAGTAAAAAAGTTAAATTCGGCCTTGCCGAATGTAGTGATACCCTCCACAATTTCAAAAAGATTATTGCAAAAAACTTTATTTAAAAGGAAATTACTTTTGAAAAAAAAAAAAAAATTTTTTGGAAAAAAAAAATTTTTTTGAAAAAAAAAATTTCCGCGAAAAAAAATTTTGGTAAAAAAAATCAGCGATATTTTTCCTTTTTTGTCAAAAAATATGTTCGTACTTGTTTAAATACCATTTGGTGTTCAATTATGTTCACATATGTCAACCAGAAGCCGAATTAAAGCATTTTGTATTTTTAGGTTATGTTGAATGTACTGAAATTTTTGAGGTGTGCTTACATTTTCGTTCATAACTTTTGAACCGCTGAACCGATATCGCTCAAATGCAATACCAAACTTCTCGGGAGAACTTCCAATAAATATGTTAAGTTTCAGTCATCAATATTTTGTCAGTGAGAGCATTTTCCACAAACAGACAGACAGACGGACAGACGGACATCGCTAGAATGTCGTAAAATCGATCGGGCATCATGAATATATATGGGGCATTCCATGCCAAATCACTCACTTTTAGGCCCGACCCCCTTCGATTAATTTTATTTTTGGATATGTTTTAGTACGTATTAAATGCAACTTGCAGCCAAATTTTCAGCCTTTTATACCAAGGTGGTGTTGAGTAATCAATTTTTCAAAATGGCGATTTTTTCCAAAAAATGAAAAAATTTAAATTTTCAATCAATTTTGACCAGTAAAAAATATAGATATATTAAAAAAAGATGGACAACATTTTGTTGGTAGTTAAATGTAGTTTTAGAAAAAAAATATGAAAAAATTATTCGAAGTAATTATCACTTGTTTTTTATCGTATAAAAATTAAAATCGACTTTTTGAAAAAGTCCGAAACCTTCGATTTTTTTTTTAAAATGTCAAAAAATTCTACTCTAAATTACGCAACTTTTAAGTCATAATTCGAGATGTGATCGTAATTCGTTCTATTTTTATTCAAATTTTGAAAATTGCACTTTTTTTTTTTTGACTCTGGTTTATTTTATATGGTGCTCCAAAAAAAATAATTTGGTAAATATTGACCGTAACTTCCCCTAGATATATTAACTTGGGTGTAAAAATACGTCTCAGAAAATTTTAGGATGATCGGACATGGGTAAGGCGTGCCGCATCGGCTTTGAAGTGTGAAAATTGGATTACAAGGGAAAATATGCATTTTTTTCTGTTTTCTTAATTTTTTTGGTATTTTAAGTTAATTTTGAATTCAAATGGTTACAGAATTGAAATGTAGAGTAAAATGTCTCTCTATTAAGGTCATAAAAACCGAAATCGGTTTAAAATCAGCCAAGTTATTACAACTTCCCCAGGCATCTAACGTGTGGCAGACAACTTGATTAATCAATACAATCCGATTTTTGAAATTCTTTGAAATTTTCTACTGTAATAACATTTTTTTATTCTTCAAGTTCAAATGTTATTAGATGACAAGTATTTTTCATATTGTGTTTTGCTAACATTTTTAAAATTAGTGCTAAAAATGCCTGCATTTTCCACACCCTTTTGAAATCTCTATTTTAAAAAAAAAATTATTTTTTTTGTTTTAAAATTTGGAAAAGTCAAAAAAATATTACACTGAAACATGAATAATGAAAAAATGTTATTACAGTAGAAAATTTCAATAAATTTAAAAAAAGGGTCTCGTATTTTTTAATCAAGTTGTATGGCACACGCTAGATGCCTGGGGAAGTTGTAATAACTTGGCTGATTTTCAACCGATTTTAGTTTTTAGTACCTTATTAGAAAGGCATTTTACTCCACATCATAATTCTGTAATCACTTGAATTAAAACTTAACTTAAAATACCAAAGAAATTGCGAAAACAGAAAAAAATTCATATTTTTCCTTGTAATCCGTTTTTTAAACTTCAAGGACCATGCTAAGCGCCTTACACATGTCCGATCGTCCCAAATTCTTGTGAGACGTATATTTACCTCCAAATGAATATATTTAGGGTAAGTTAGGGTCAGTATCTACCATTTTTTTTTTTTTTTGGAGCTCCATATAAAATAAATCAGAGCCAAAACATAAAAGGTGCAATTTTAAAAATTAAAAAAAAAATAGAAAGAATTGTGATCACATCTCGAGTTATGGCTTAAAAGTTGCATAATTTAGAGTAGAATTCTTATAGTTTTTTACAAAAAAATCGAAGGTTTCGGACTTTTTCAAAAAGTCGATTTTAATTTTTAAACGTCAAAAAATAAGTGATAATTACTTCGAATAATTTTTTCACATTTTTTTTCTAAAACTACATTTAAATACCAACAAAACGTTGTCCAACTTTTTTTAAAATATCTATATTTTTTACTGGTCAAAATTGATTGAAAATTTAAATTTTTTCATTTTTTGGAAAAAATCGCCATTTTGAAAAATTGATTACTCAACACCACCTTTGTATAAAAGGCTGAAAATTTGGCTGCAAGTTGCATTTAATACGTACTAAAACATATCCAAAAATAAAATTAATCGAATGGGGTCGGGCCTAAAAGTGAGTGATTTGGCATGGAATGCCCCATATACTTTATGGGGTCCCAGATCGATATTTCAATGAGTTACAAACGGAATGACAAACTTATATATACCCTCTATCACTAACAAGGGAAGTCTCCCTAGTGTCACCCGCGGATCGTTATGGAGGTGGTTTTATTTTGTAGAGCAGAAAAAATTAAGGGACACGTATTTTTTTTAGCGGCCCAAATTCATATTTAGGGGGTAAAAAGGAGGGGGGAAGTCAAGGCCATTTTTCAGTTTTTTTTCGTTTATCTCCTATATTATGCAAAACAACCTAGTCATGTTACATACCAAATGAAAGGTCTTTGGAAAACCTATCTACGTGTGCTAAGAACGTGTCCAAACATGCACAACTTTTCGTCATATTGAGTAAAATACCAAAATTTTAGGACATTTTTGTTAATAAGTCAAAAAATATTAACTTGTTTGGCCCGTTGTTAACACCACGAGATAGGTATTTTTAATACCTTTAATCTGATACCACACATGCCTATATTAATTTTGTTTAAATAGGCGTAAATCGTAAAAAACTGAAAAAGGTCAATTTCTACCCATACAAATCGACCCCCCCTAAAAATGAGTTTGGGCCGCTAAAAAAAAATACGTGTCGAATTAATTTTCGTTCTTAACAACATATCCAAATTTCATGAAGATCGGAGGGTGACACCAGGGAGACTTCCCTTGTAAGTGGAGGGTATAAAAAATGGTTTGCCATAGAACTCCAAGGTGCCAAATTTAAAAAAAAAATATATATATTGATTTCAATGTTAAAGGCAAAGACGGACATCCGGAACTCGTTGATATATTTATATTGACATACCAACATATCCACAAACAGATTATGGTAGTACCGCTAAGTTATGTGAGTGTTTCTAAAACACTGTGTAATGTCAAAACATATTTTAACTCATTATATTAAACCTTTTTATAAAAACCGGTTAACCGATACAAAAAAACCGGTTTCTCAAATATTCGAAATTTAAAACTATTCGAAACCGGTCGAGTTTCTAAAAATGAAAAAACCGGTTAACCGGTTTTCGGTTTTGAATACTCTAATCCTAGGACAAGTACAAATATTTCAAAAATATTTTAGAAAATGTATCCTTTAAAACTTTGAAGTCCTTTTAAAAGAAAACAGGATCACGAAATGAAAAACTGTAAATGCAGTTTTACTTCATTTCATCTCTACTTTTAGACGTATATCATCCGGTTCATGTTTAATATTGGGTGTTGGACGGTGTAATAAATGATAATCCGAGACACCGCATCCTTAAAATCGTCTATTTTATATATATTTCAAGTTTCAGTTTAATCGGTGTACAACAGTTGGGGTACTTTAAATGTGAGTAAAGTAAAAAAACACAACACTCATTCATCCGTCCAACCAACCAACTAACTAACTATTATGATGACGATGATGATTACATTACAGCCCTCATGTTGACAGCATTCAATGTCATAAATTATTTTTCAAATCACATTTTGTTTTTTTCGCGGTCGTTTTTGCCCCTTCGTATACAAAAAAAAAAAAAAATAAGAGATTTCGTTTTGTTTAAACAATAAATAAATCCATTAAAATTGCATCATAATGAACGACCAACAAAAAAAAAATATGTGAGCAACGGATGCCGTTGATTTACTACAGCTACTAAATCAACTAGAAACAGCAGCAGCAGCATCATCACTATTTAATGAAAAAGCCTCCCAGACGACAAAATACTTTCATGTGGATGTGTAAATATTTTTTTTTTTAAATTTCATAGTCAAATTAAATACGAACAATATTTTTTTTTTTCTCAATAAAAAAAAATTTATAATCGCACAAGTTGAGTGGGCGGAAAGAAGTTTATTTTTTAAAAATGAAAACTTTTTTTATAAAGTTTTTTTTTTCTAAAAAACTGAGTTTATTTTGCATGATTTTATACTCGTTAGAACTTAAGCATTAGCATATTTGAAATAATTATTGTGTGGATTATTATTTTATTTTTTATACCCTCCACTTAGTGATAGATGGTATATATAAGTTTGTCATTCCGTTTGTAACTCATCGAAATATCGGTCTGGGACCCCATAAAGTATATATATTCATGATCCCCGATCGATTTTAAGACATTCTAGCGATGTCCGTCTGTCCGTCTGTCTGTGGAAATGGTGATCACGACCAAAATACTACACGGATATGACTGAAACTTAACACATTTATTAGAAGTTCTCTTGAGAAGTTTGGTATTGCATTTGAGCCATGGACGTATACAGGGGGTGGGCACAGGGGGCACGTGCCCCCCCCTTTTCGATTTGAAAATTTTTAAAAATTAATACACTGCAACGCATTGTACAAAAAAATACACAGGTATCAAAATATTTTGGTTTTTAAAGAAAAGATTTTAGTTTTTTTTATAAAAACTCAAGAGCTTAATCTAATTTAATTTCTAAAAAGCCATTTATATCGAAATATCTGTAAAATTTGTTTAAAAAACACATAAAATGGTTTTATCTAATAAAAATTATGTATGAGGATCATAAAAAAAATGTCTAAAAGAAATATAAAACTACAAGATTCTAATATTAAATTGTGAGATTCTGAAATATTATATCTATAGGAGATTCTCAGATTCTTAAAACATTTTTTTTAAAAACATTTTCAGATTCTAATACATTTTTTCGTCAGGAAAATTGTTATGTTTTATAAGATTTTTTTTCTTATTGAAAAATTGTTAGATTCTGAAACATTTTCTCTATAGAAAATTTTGAAATTCTTAGGATATTTTTTATAGACAAACTTTCAGATTCCAAACTATATTTTCCATAGTAAAATTTTCATATTCTCAGATTCTGAAACAATTATTATATAAAAACTTTTTAGATGCCGATACTTTTTCTATCAAAAAAATCTTAAATTTTGAATCTTTTTTATAGAAAAAGCATCAAATGGTACCACGGAACAAGCTAAAATCTAAAACAGCGCGATCACCAGACTTTTTAATGAATATGAATTTGGAGTATCTAACAACAATTTTTGGATATAAATCTAAAATTTTCAATCTAGAACCTTTTCTGGGTTAAAATTGTACAAATGAACAAAGTTTTGTAACTATGTATACTCAAAAATACTGAAACCTCAAAAATCTGCCCAAAATACACCCATTTTGATCCATATGAGGATCTGCTGAGTTTAGCAGGCGCGGTTTGCTAAATTTCTGTCTGGATAATCTAGTTCGAGTCAGCAGAAAAATCTGTCAAAACAAACATTTTTATGGCTCTCACTTATGACTCTTACGTGAAGCAATAAATACGGGGGGAGCGGGGTAAATAGGGGTTAAATAGGGGGCGAAGTCGTAGTTAAATCGGCGATGACTAAAAAAAAAAATTATAGTTGTGCCCCCCCGTTTTCAAATTCCTGGATACGTCGCTGATTTGAGCGATATCGGTTCAGCGGTTTAAAAGTTATGAACGAAAATGTAAGGACACCTCAAAAATTTTAGTACATTCAACATAACCTAAAAATACAAAATGCTTTAATTCGGCTGCTGGTTGACGTATGTGAACATAATTGAACACCAAATGGTATTTAAACATGTACGAACATATTTTTTGACAAAAAAAGAAAAAAATCGCGGATTTTTTTTTTTACCAAAAATTTTTTTTCGCGGATTTTTTTTTTCAAATTATTTTTTAAGTAATTTCCTTTTAAAAAAGGTTTTTTCAATAATCTTTTTGAAATTGTGGAGGGTATCACTACATTCGGCAAAGCCGAATTTAACTTTTTTACTTGTTTTATTTATGAACCGCCCAACACACTTTTACAAAATATTTATGATAAAAGTACATTTTAGCCTTGTTATACGAAGTCTTAGGAGGTGTTTTTAGTAACGATTTTATAAATTAAAAAAAAAACTTTAATAACACAGTGCAACACCCAAAATCGGAATGGGATGAAACCAAAAGCAAATGAAAGTTGACATTTTCTAGTTCAGAGCTAGATTTTGTTTTACACGCATTTGAAGTTAGTGCACTTTTATTATAATTACAATAATAAATGCTTGAAAACTGTATTAGTGGCGAATGATTAATATTGTAATTGCCTTTAAATAACAATCATACGCAATGGTGTCCAGTGTTTTATATTAATAATTGCCTTTAAATAACAATCATACGCAACGCTGTACATGGTTTATTTTAATAATTTGGCTATTCAGTAAATAGGTACTGGACCGATTGCAGCAAAATTCATACCAGTCATAGCTGAAGTAATTTTGAGCTTAAGTTTGGAAACTGGACCCTACATGTCCAATAAGGGCACCACCAGGGGTCTTTAAAGTAGGACACGTTTAGTACACAAAAACCTTAAATGCTTTAAAATCACCAACTTTAAATGCGTGTAAAATAAAATCTAGCTCTGACCTAAAAAAAAGGCCTTGAGGGTTTTGTTATGGAAAACGTCAGCTTTCATTTGCTTTTGGTTTCATCCCATTCCGATTCCGAAAGTTCGATTTTGTATCACTGTGTAATTTGTTTCCTGAAATTAGCAAAAAATAAAGTGTAAACGTTATTTAAAATTTATTAAATAAAAATATTTCCGGAAAAAATCGGAATAAATACAATTTTGAATTTTTCTAAATTATATTAAATCAAAATTTCTTTAGTGAAAGGTGTGCGTGTTATTAATGCAGAGTACATTAGGGTGGGTCGATGATATGCATATTTGCGAATCTCGTTAACTAATAGCAAAAAGTTGGTGCGCATTTCGAGCTGATAACGGGAAAAATTATAAAAAAAATTTAGGAGGGTACTTTTAGTCCTCTACACGCGGTTTTGGTTCGCGGTTTTTGTAAAAAAAATATTTTAAAATTTTTTTAAAATAAAGCGTATTAAGAAAAAAATTCCAATAAAAATTTAACTGATCAATTTTGGTCCATGGAAGCATTTCAAAAACCAGAAAAGTTAGATTTTTTTATATAAAAAATATATTTTATTTCAAAATGGCACTCAAATTTAAGTACAGGAAAAATAGAAATAAAAAATTTGCGGGTATTTATCGCTATCCGCGAAGTGCAAAAAATTTGCAATTTACAACAACCCGTGTAAAAATGATTAGATATAATTGGATCTAATAAGATGTGATTATATCTCGTTATATATGAAGTTAGATGCAATTATATCTAACAAGATATGATATATCTATCACTATATATAACAATATCTTGTATTATATGTGGTTACATTATGAGTAATATTCTATTATATCTGAGAGATATAATCAGATCTGCATCTAAATTTATTACAACTTTTTACGAACATTATTTTGTTCGCTCGTGTAATGAACATCCCTAATGTAATAAAAATTGCTTTTATTTAAAATTTTTGCAATTATCAAAATTTTCCGTTTTGTTTACTTTTATTATTTTTTCTGTTTTCAATCAGTTTTGTTTCAAACAAAATTTAATTTGTTTGAATTTGAAATTTATTTCAAAATAAAAAAACAGAAAAAATATTGTCATAAAATCATTTATTGTCGTTAAACAAAAAAACGTTTATATTTCGTCATAAAGATGTTAAAATTTTTAAATAATCAGGAGATAGTTTACAATAAAGATGGAGATACATTTAGAGGCAAGTTTAAATTATTAAAAGAAAACAAGAAATTGGTTTTGTTTTCTGATCCTTCAATTGCTTTCTTTTTTCAAGCTCTTTTCTGCAAACGAAACAACGCCAATCAAGGAATGTTTCCATTCCTAAATTTAATGTTGCCTCGTGCAATTATGAAAAATGCAACTTTGGATTACATGCATATTATTTGAAGCATCAAACAATTTCCAATTTAAGAGGAGGGAATGAAAACCCTGATGTCTCACGTTTGTGAGACTTGAGTGTATAATTTGCATTGCTTTCAAGATAGTCGCATTTTTACTGCGTCATGCAATATCAAATCGGACTGCATAGATATGGAATATTTTTGGAAGCGTGCTTAATTTTTGAAAAGTGGACTAGAATATAATATAAGCCTTTGTATTTGCCTTAAAAATGCTTATTTCAACGAGAGCAGATGTAAAAAGTGCGCAAATTTTTATAATCTAAATCGTAATTTTCAGTTATTTAAATTCTTTTATTTATTAATGTTTTTAAATTTTTTTAATGAATATAAATAAATATTTCAAACAAAGTGGAAATTTATTAAAAATGTTTAATGTTTTAAATTTGTTAGCAAAACTTTAGCAAGATTAAAAATTTTAAAGACACGAGCCGTGTTAACGTACACTCAAAAAACACTTACACTTATTAGCCAAGTTTTTGTGTAAAATACAACCCACCTTTTTTTTGCTTTTGCGTAACTTATCCAATTTTTTAGAACAAAAACTTGGTTAACATACGCAAAAGCACTTGGGGGGTTGTGGTTAACACAAAAACTTGGATAATAAACGCAAGTGTTTTTTGCGTTTATTTTATAAGTTTTTTAGATTGGATCAAATTACATTCTATCTAATTGTATCAGTTCTGATCTGATAAGATATATTTAGATCCGAGATTTGTCCCCATTTCTCGGATCTAGCATATCAAATTATATCTGGTATTAGATATTGTATTAGATATAGTATACCATCTGATTATATATGGTGCAATATCAATTTTTTTTACACGGGAAAAAAAATCAAAATGGGTATCAAAAATTTGGTAAAATAAAGCGTATTAAGAATTTTTTTTTTCCAAAAACCGCGAAATAAAACCGCGTGTAGAGGACTAAAAGTACCCTCTTAAAGTTTTTTTATAATTTTTCCCGTTATCAGCTCAAAAATGCGCACCGACTTTCATCGACCCACTAGGGTGTTAGTACATGTTATTATTAACAATACGCACCGTATACTGCAGTGAAAATGAAAACAAGTAAAAAAGTTAAATTCCACCTCTCCGAATGTAAAAATTTTTTTTGAAAAGAAAATTTCGAAAAAATTTTTTTAGTAAAACAAAATTTGGCGATTTTTTTTTTTTTTTTAAAAAAAACTATGTTTGTACTTTTTTAAATACCATTCGGTGATCAATTCTGTTCACACCCAAAAAAAAAGTGAACTAAAATCTGGGAAAATTAACTAAATTTTAAGAAAAAGAGGGAATGATTGGCTCCAAAGATTTTTTTCTTGGTTTTAGTTCATAATTTTCCCAAAAATATGGAAAACAAAGTTAATTAATTTTAAGCCAATTTTAACTAGAAAATGGGAATAATTATATTACACTTCAGTTCATTCACATTTTAAAACTGGATTGGGTCTAGACCTCGGACCCATGGGTCCAGCCCCTTGTTAACTCAAGACCCCGGTCCTTTAAAGATCCCCATAGATTTTTACCCAAAATTTGTGTCTGTTTCGCTCTAGCTTGCTTAGTTTTTGAGATGCGGTAATAAGGGGTCTGATAGGGTCTTGAGAATCTTAAAAACTGGATATCTCAAAAACTATTAATCGGAAGGCCTTTTCCGTTAGACCTTTTCCCGTGTTGGCCGTATTTACCGAGATATGTGCATATATAAAATCTCGGGAATCTCAAATTTTAGATCTAAAATTAGGGTCTTGAGGCCCCAACAGATATGCAGAGCTAGGCTATTCCATATTTTTCTTTGTAGTCTTTCTTTTGAAAATTTCGTCCGTTTCGCTCTATCTCGCTTAGTTTTCGAGATATCGCCATTTCGAATTTTTAACTAAATACTAAGAAGTACACTTCCTCAATTCAAAGAAGAGAAATACGATGATGTTTTTTTTAGTAAATTTTAACTAAACTTGAACTAAATTGTTTTTTAAGAAATATGTCTTAAAAATAAAGATACGTTTCTTAGATTTGTGGAAAATTTCTTTGGCAGTAAGAATTTTTTTCCTAATATTAAAAAAAATCATTTAAAGAAAACTATGAACTAATTATAAGTAAATGAACTAAAATTTTTTCCTCATAGTTAAGAAAATTTCTCATTTTTTAGTTAAATTTTACAAAATTTTAGGAAAATTCATGATAAATTTTCAAAGACATTTTTTACTTAATTTTAGTTATGTCTTTTTTTTTTCAGTGCACATGTGTCAACTACAGCCGAATTAAAGCATTTTGTATTTTTAGGTTATGTTGAATATACCAACAATGTCGAGGTGTCCTTACATTTTCTTTCATAACTTTTGAACAACTGAACCGATTTCGCTCAGATGCAATACCAAACTGCTCACCTTATCAAATTACTAGAAAAAGTCTCGTAATCCCATTTTACCAATATTTGACAAATTTCTTTGTTTTTTAACAAACAAATTCCGATCGAGTTAACATTTTTGTTTTTAAATTTTACAATTTCTTTTTGTAATTTTACAAATTTCCAAGAAAATTTTACAAACAAATTTTGTAAATTCACGAGAATTCCTTGTAAGTTTTAATGCGCCAAAAAAGTTGTAAATTTAAGTTTTTATTAGTAAAAAAAACTTGTAAAATGAAAAAAAGCTCGTAATTTCTACTAGAAATTCTCGTAAAATAGGAGGTAGCAAAAATTCTAGTAGTCACTAGAATTCTTTGTAAATTTTATTTATCAAGTTGTAAATTTACAATTTTATTGGTAACAAAACTTGTAAAATTACAAACTTATTGGTAAAAAGCTTGTTAAATTACTAGGAATTCTCGTAAAATAGGAGGTAGCAAAAAATCTAGTAGTCACTAGAATTCTTTGTAAATTTTATTTATCAAGTTGTAAATTTACAATTTTATTGGTAACAAAACTTGTAAAATTACAAACTTATTGGTAAAAAGCTTGTTAAATTACTATGAATTCTCGTCAAATAGGAAGTAGCAAAAAAATAAGACCAACAAGATTTTCTTGTCACTTTACAAGTTTTTTTTTTTTGTTTATATTCAATTTGAGCTATCTGCATGTTTGACGACAACGAGTTTTTAATGGCAAAATGTTCCCTGACATACACTCAAAAAAAATCTTGTAAAATGACAAGAAAAGTTTGTAACATTTTTTTTGCTACCCCCTATTTGACAAGAATTTCCTGTAATTTTACAAGCTTTTAAGCAATAATTTTGTAATTTTACAAGCTTTTTACCAAAAAAAATTGTAAATTTAGAATTTTTTGACGCGATTAAAATAACAAGGAGATTTTACAAGCTTTTTACCAATAAAATTGTAAATTTACAACTTTTTTGGCGCAAAAAAACATACAAGAAATTCTAGTAAATTTACTAGATTTTTTGGTAAAAAAAATTAAAAAATTTGTAAAATTACAAGAAAAAAATTTTAAATTAAAAAAAACAAGTAAGAAAGCTATATTCGGCTGTGCCGAATCTTTAAATACCCTCCACCAATGTAATGATTTAAAAAACAAAAAACTTTGTTTTATTTATACCTCAGGAAATAAAAAAGTACCAAAAAGTGTACTTTCGGTACTTTTAATAAAAGGTACTTTTAGTGAAAGGTACTTTTTATAAAAGGTAAATTTATAAAAGGTACTTTTTTATAAAAAGTACCTTTTATAAAAGGTACTTTTTATAAAAGGTACTTTTTACAAAAGGTACTTTTTATAAAAGGTACTTTTTATAAAAGGTACTTTTTATAAAAGGTACTTTTTATAAAAGGTACTTTTTATAAAAGGTTCTTTTTATAAAAGGTACTTTTTATAAAAGGTACTTTTTATAAAAGGTACTTTTTATAAAAGGTACTTTTAATAAAAGGTACTTTTTATAAAAGGTACTTTTTATAAATGGTACTTTTTATAAAAGGTACTTTTTAAAAAAGGTACTTTTGATAAAAGGTACTTTTTATAAAAGGTACTTTTTATAAAAGGTACTTTTTATAAAAGGTACTTTTTATAAAAGGTACTTTTTATAAAAGGTACTTTTTATAAAAGGTACTTTTTATAAAAGGTACTTTTTATAAAAGGTACTTTTTATAAAAGGTACTTTTTATAAAAGGTACTTTTTATAAAAGGTACTTTTTATAAAAGGTACTTTTTATAAAAGGTACTTTTTATAAAAGGTACTTTTTATAAAAGGTACTTTTTATAAAAGGTACTTTTTATAAAAGGTACTTTTTATAAAAGGTACTTTTTATAAAAGGTACTTTTTATAAAAGGTACTTTTTATAAAAGGTACTTTTTATAAAAGGTACTTTTTATAAAAGGTACTTTTTGTAAAAGGTACCTTTTATAAAAGGTACTTTTTATAAAAGGTACTTTTTATAAAAGGTACTTTTTATAAAAGGTACTTTTTATAAAAGGTACTTTTTATAAAAGGTACTTTTTATAAAAGGTACTTTTTATAAAAGGTACTTTTTATAAAAGGTACTTTTTATAAAAGGTACTTTTTATAAAAGGTACTTTTTATAAAAGGTACTTTTTATAAAAGGTACTTTTTATAAAAGGTACTTTTTATAAAAGGTACTTTTAATAAAAGGTACTTTCTATAAAAGATACTTTTAATTAAAGGTACTTTTTATAAAAGGTACTCTTTATAAAAGGTACTTTGTATAAAAGGCACTTTTTATAAAAGGTACTTTTTGTAAAAGGTACTTTTTATAAAAGGTACTTTTTATAAAAGGTACTTTTTATAAAAGGTACTTTTTATAAAAGGTACTTTTTATAAAAGGTACTTTTTATAAAGGAACCTTTTATTAAAGGTACTTTTTATAAAAGGTAATTTTTGAAAACGGTACAAAATTTTCAGAAAGTACTTGTTCCAGAATGTTTTATTTCACTAAAGGATCCTACATTCTAAATTTCAAGTTTGAATAACCATTATTTCAGTAAATAAAAAAAAAAGTACCAAAAGTACTTTTTTACCCATTTTACCCCCGTAGAATCAACATTGGCAAAACCCGAGCCTTAGTGAATCTTTTTTCCAGGAGGTGAACCGACATTGCAAATTTCAATTTTCTAGTAATATTACTTAAGGAAATATAAAATGTAACAAAAGTACATATTTTTACCCTATTAGAAACATCATTGGCAAAAACCCAGCCTTAGGGGATCTATATTCCGGGAGGTGAACATACAGTCCCAATTTCAAGTCTATGTGACAATTTTTTAAAGAAATATAAAAGGTACCAAAAGTACAGATTATTTCCTTTTTTACCCTATTGGAATCAACATTGGCAATAATCCAGCCGTACTGGATCTACATATTTTCTAGGATGTGACCATTATTTCAGGAGATATAAAAAGCATTATTTCAGGAGATATAAAAAGCACCAAAAGTAAATTTTTTACCCTTTTGACCCCCATAGAATCAACACTGGCAAAAATCCAGCCTTAATGGATCTATATTCCGGGAGGTGAACATACAGTTCAAATTTCAAGTCTCTATGATCATTATATCAGGAGATTTAAAAAGTACCAAAAGTACAGTTTTTTACCCTTTTTACCCCCTTACCATTGGCAAAACTTCAGCCATAATGGATCTATATTGCGGGAGGGTAACATACAGTCCAAATTTCAAGTCTCTATGACCATTATATCGGGAGATATAAAAAGTACAAAAAGTACAGTTTTTTACCCTTTTTACCCCCTTAGAACCAACATTGGCAAAAATCCAGCCTTAGTGGATCTTTGTTCCGGGAGGTCAACCTACAGTCCAAATTTCAAGTCTCTAACTTCAGCGGTTTGGGCTGGGCGATGATGAATGAGTATGTCAGTCAGTCACATTACTCTTTTATATATTTAGATTTTCCGGATTTGGGCGATTTTTGCCATAAAGTTTATTTCTGACTTTTATTATTTAACAAAATTTATTTTTTTAAATAAAAATATTTTTTTTTTAAAGAAATCTGAACAAAATTGAATTTTGGCGATATTTTACATCCGATTTGGCGACAAAGCCAAAAAAAAGTCTGGCAACCCCGTTAATATGACGAAGCAAAAAATGGACACACACATGCTACATATGTATGTACATAAAAATAACAATTAATTTTTTTATTATTACTTAACGAACTTTTTTTTAATTAAATTTAGATTTTGTTTTACATATTTTAAAGTTTTTTTGTAAAGATTTTTTTTTCTTTTTCTCCGTTTTTTTTCATTTCCGTATTCTTTGTTATGTATCTACACAACATATGAGTTAATTTAGGGTTATGTTGAAAAAATCTAAGACTTTTTTCAGTAATTCACTCATAACTTTTAAAATACTTAACCGATTTAGAAAAAAAATACATCCGTTTCTTCCTGGATAAATTCCGCAACTTTTGGTACCCCAGGCGTTTAAATCGGTTCCGGATTATTGCCAAAAACGTGATTTCAACAGACAGACTTACGGACAGACAGACAGACGGACATCGTTAGATCGACTTAAAATCGATCAAGGATCATGAATATATATACTTTATGGGGTCCTAAACCAATATTTCAATGTGTTACATACGGAATGACAAACTTCTATATACCCTCTATCACCAGAGTGGAGGGTATAAAAATATAAATATCGATCAAAAATCTTTTGTTCAAAAACAAGGAAAACTATCAAATATTGGTAAAATAGCTTTAGCTATGTGAAACATTATTTTTTAAATAAAATATTGCGCTATCTACAGTATTTCTTTATATAATTACTACACAAAAAAAAAAACTTGTCAAATTACAAAAAAAAAGTCTCGTAATCCCATTTTACCAATATTTGACAGTTTCCTTGATTTTTTTAATAACTAATTTTCGATCGAAATTTACATTTTTTTTTACTTTTAGCGACAAAGTTTTTGTTTTAACCAATTTTAATTTTGAGTGTACAACATATTTTAAATGTTTGTTTTGAGGTCTAGTTTTATAAAGAATCTATTAAATTTTATTATGTTTCTACGTGTTAACACATTAATATTTTTGTGGTTTTTTTTATGTACGCATAAATATTATTTTAAACAATCAATTAATATGCTTTAAGTATTATTTATTTTTTAAGAGTTGTTAATTAAATTAATTAATATTATTTGTTTTTATGTGTATCCATTAATTTTTATGGGATTTGTATTATTATTTAATTTGTTTTGTGGAAAAAATTATTTAAAATTGATTATAGCACCAGTATACAAAGATTTTTTTTTACGATTTTCATAACTTTTATCTACAAGGGATGTCTTTTAATCGACACACAGCAATTTTACTAAAATTCGGAAGTGTTGTTCAGGACAAAAAAAAAATATTTACTCGTCTATAATTGATCAGTGATCGATTTAAAGACAAGACATTCTAGCGATGTTCGTCTGTCCGTCAAAATATTACACATTCCAAGAAAATTGTTTAGAACCGATTCTCCCTAAATTCTATTGTAAATTTTTCTCACCCGGTGAAAAATGTCAGATGTTATTCATATATTATTCATGTATGCACGTCCATATGTACCTAAGACAAATAATTATATGTGCATTTTTTTATATTGAGATATAGGAAAGAAAAGAAATTATTTTTTCATGTTTGGTTAATATTTTATTATGTTTATATATAAGCATTAAAATCATAAACATTTTAATTTTATACCTTATTTTTTAAACCAGAAAATAACGAAAACGGAAATACTTCATATATTTTCTATAGAAAATAATTATATGTGCATAAAAGAAAATTCCCATATATTTGCAATATAATTATGTATTTTGTGAAAATTTGTGTTCGCCTTGTGTATTTAAACTTTTTTAAGCCTAGGAGGCATAAAACCCTCCAAGGTTTTTAATGTACCAATACCCCTTGTCCCCCGATTTGTCAGTATTTAAAGTTAAAGTCCTTTTATGGTCTTGTACGGCTTTGACTTTGAATTGACCTTGGCAGAATGGGTGCTAAAGAGGAATTTAATTGGATGTGGGTCGGGACTAATGGCTGGCCACTTCAATACTGGTATGTTGTGCGCATATAGAAAGTTTTTTGTCAAACGACTGACATGGATTACAGCGTTATCTTGTGAGAATGTCCAATTATCTCCATACAGTTCGGAAGAAAAGTCTATTAAATGGTCCCCAACAAGTAAAAATATATTTTTACAATATTTTTATTGGAAACAAATCATATTCAAACCATTCCTCATGATCCAAATGTATCCTAAACCATGACGGATTCGCAACTGTTGTTTTGCAAATAGCACGTTTGGCGGAGATGTCTTAAATCTCTACAAGAAAAGTGGTGATCATCAGCGATGTCTTAATTTAACTTTTTTTCGTCATATTTAGTGACAAAAAAAGTTTAATTTGGATGGCACTGATGGTCAACACCAATATTGAAGAGATTTTAGACATCCGCGCCAAACGTGCTATTTGCAAAACCACAGTTGCGAATCCGTTATGGTGGGGGATACATTTAGATCAGGAGGACGGTTCTGAATATGGTTTGTACGTACTAAAAACAATGTAAAAATATAATTTTACTTGTTTGGAAACATTTAATAGACTTTGCTACCGAACTGTGTGGAGATAATTGGACATTTCACCAAGACAACGCTCCAATCCATGTCACTGGTTTGACAAAAAACTTGTTTAATGCGCCCTGCATACCATTATTGAAAGGGCCAGCCATTAGTCCCGACCTTAACCAAACTAAATACCTCCTTAGGACCCTTTCTGTCAAGGTCGTTTCGAAGTCAAAGCGGTACACTACGCGCTAAGGACTTAAATTTGAGATATTGACGAAACGAGGGAAAAATGGTATTGGCTCATTAAAAAACTGGGTTGGTTTTATACCTCGTAGACTAAAACAAGTATAAATGTTCAAGTGCATACCAATTTTTTATGAATAACCTAATTATATTGTAAATCAAAGAGTAAATATATGAATTTCCCTTTTTGCACATATAATTATTTTCTATGAAGTATATTTTTATTCCTTATTTTCTGTATTAAAAAATAAAGTTTAAAATGAATGCTTTTATGATTTTAAAGCTTACTTAAAAACATAACAAAATATTAACCAAACTTGGAAAAATATTTTGTTTTCTTTCCTGTAACTCAATATAATACAATGCACATATAATTATTTGACTTAGGTATTACATATATGAAGCAAATGCGAAAATTGGCGGCATATGTAAATATATGGACATATATGGTCACATATGTTACATATATTTTTTTAATTCCTTTTTGCATTTTGGAGTAAAGAATTTCATAAAAATTGTTTTATACCCAATCCACACCTGAGCTGAAATCTCGCTCGAGATTTCGATCATACGGTTGTGTATAAAATGATGCAGAACAATATGATCGAAATCCTGTCCGAACGAGATTGCACTTTAGAAAAACAATGTTTCACAATTTTTGAAAAATTTTCGAAGTCTTAAAAGTTTTTTTAAAGTTTTTGATTTTGGAATGCTTTTGGATTTTTTTTTTTTTAATTTTCAAAGTTCCAAAATTTTTTTTTTAAAGTCCCAGACACAAAATCTTTTTTGACACCTCTTTTTCGGTTTGTAATAAAAAAATAACTAAAAAATGTTTTAAAAAAAAAAAAAAAAAAATTTGAAAAATTTTCTAAGTCGAGACTTTCAGTGACTATACAAATCGAATGTATTTTATTTGTAAATTTATTCGAAAAGTGGTAAATTCATCGAAGCTTTGATTATCCTTAAGTATCATAAAGTCCAAAGTATATTTTTAAAATTTTCGTTAGTTTAAAAAAAAAAAATCAGTGTCATAAATTAGTACAAATTATTTATATTTGAAAAATTTCAATTAATAGACGTTTTATGGAAAAAAAAATTTACATACAAATTCATGTATGACAATGTATGATCATTAATGTACATGTACCCTCAAATTACGGATATGCACTTGTATGGACTTCCATATATGCATCATATATGAACATACATGGTCATTTTCACCCGACGTCATATATGACGTCAGCATATATGAAAAAAATCAAGAAATATTGCTTCATATATGTATTCATATGGAGCATATATGATCATATATTTTTCATATGTGATCACATATGAAACATGTATGTGCATACATGAACATTTTTCACCGGGCAGTTAAAAATTTTTTAAATTTTATTTCTGAATGTAAAGTTGAAGTATGATTTATTACAGAGAAAAAAGAGGGGTTTTAATAAAATCTGTTAAAATTGTAGAGGTTACATACATACATTTAAACAAAAAAGCAAAAATTCAACTCATTGCAATGTAAAAACACTCAATATAACTGCCCGGTGAAAAATGTCAGATGTTATTCATATATTATTCATATATGCTCGTCCATATGTATTACATATATGAAGCAAATGCGAAAATTGGCGGCATGTGTAAATATATGGACACATATGATCACATATGTACATATATTTTTTAATTTCGTTTTGCATTTTGGTGTAAAGAATTTCATTGAAATTGTTTTAGAAAAAAAATGCTTCACTATTTTTGAAGTCTTAAATTTTTTTTAAATTTCAGAAAAAAACTTTTTCTATGTTTTTTATTTTTTTTTTTTTTTAATTTTCAAAGTTCCAAAATTTTTGGTTTTTAAGTCCCAGACACAAAATTTTTTTGGCAACTTTTTTTCGGTTTTTAATAAAAAAAATAATTAAAAAATGTTTTAAGAAAAAAATGTTTGAAAAATTTTCTAAGTTTTTTTTTTTTAATTTTCGAAGTACCAAGTGTTTGTAGTAAAAGGCATTAAAAACTGTTTTTAGAAAATAAATTTTGAAAAATTTTCTAAGTCCTGAGAAAAATTCAAACATCTTGTATCAAGACACATATGGAAGTACATATCATATATGTATGTGCAAATGTGTACATATCTGAAATTTTTTTTTTTTAAATTTTCAAAGTTTTTTTTTTGGAAATTTTTTTATGCGTTTTGGAGTAAAAAATTTCATTTCAAAATTTCAGTTCAAATGCTTTTGAATTTTTTTTTTTAAATTTTATAAGTCCCAGACATATGTACGTGCAGATGTGTGCATATGTGTTTTCATACATCAGCATATATGAAAAAAATCAAGAAATATTGCTTCATATATGTATTCATATGGAGCATATATGATCACATATTTTTCATATGTGATCACATATGAAACATGTATGTGCATATATGAACATTTTTCACCGGGTGTATTTGTATAAAAACTGAATTTCTGCATTTTTACTCAAATGCACGCAAATTTAAAATTGTTAAAGATATTTTTATAAAATAACTCCACTCAAAAAAAAAAACCTTGTAAAATTACAAGAAAAACTTGTAACTTTTTTTTTTGCCTCCTATTTGACAAAAATTCCTAGTAATTTTACAAGATTTTTACCAATATTTTTATACCCTCCAACCACAGTATGGGGGTATACTCACTTTGTCATTCCGTGTGTAACGCATCGAAATATCGGACCCCATAAAGTATATATATTATTGATCAGTGATCGATTCTAAAACATTCTAGCGATGTCCGTCCGTCCGTCCGTCTGTCCGTCTGTAGAGGACACGATACAGTCCAAAATAAAACAGCTAGACTTTCGAAGTTTGGCACGAATATTTCTTATATTCCTAGGCAAGTTCGGAAATGGGCAAAATCGGACCAAGGGGAAAAAAGTTCCCCCTTGGAGAACTAAACCAACCTCTGAAAAACGGTATTTTTTTGCAGGGTTTTTTGTAATTTTTTTAAGCAAATGCAACATTTTTTTGTCAGAGGAAGCGCAAAACCCTGCATGTGGATCCAGCGGATAAAAAAAAATATAAAAAAAAATTGGCCCGCCCCTTTTGTGGGCGTGGATATAAAAAATGTATTTTATTAATGATTAATTGGATTAAATAATTGGAAGAATCATAATAAATTCGTTTGATAACATCTATCGCAAGGGGAAGGTGTCCCCCAATGTCTCCCACCAAACCCTCAAACCAACCCCCCCACCAAAAAAAGACGCCACTGAAATTTTTTTTATATTTTTTTTACATTTTGGAGGGTATAAAAGATTCGACACAGCCGAATTTAACACTCTCATTTGTTTTAATTTTACAAGGTTTTTACCAATAAAATTGTAAATTTACAAATTTTTTGACACGATAAAATTTACAAGGAGGTTTCGTAATTTTACTAGATTTTTTTGCTACCTCCTATTTTACGAGAATTCCAAGTAATTTTACAAGCATTTTATCAAAAATGTTGTAATTTTACAAGCTTTTTACCCATAAAATTGTAAATTTACAGTTTTTTGGCGCAATTGAAATAACAAGGAATTCTCGTGAATTTACTAGATTTTTTGTAAAATTATCTTGGAAATTTGTAAAATTACAAAAAAAAATTGTAAAATATTGGAAAAATGGGATTACGAGACTTTTCCTAGTAATTTGACAAAGTTTTTTTTGTGTGTACACCCACTTTTTGACCAAAAAACCTTAAATTTAAAAATCTCCAAATTTACTCATCGGATTTCCAAAATTTTTCCACCAATGCTTGGAATGGTTATTCAGAGTGGTAATATGCTGGGTTTCATTGACCACACCCATTCTGCGCCTACTTCTGGCAAGAAAAACGCAAAATTTAAATATGATGAAACTACTCATCCCATTTCAAAAGTTTTATCACCAATATATACTAAGAGTGGTTCTTCAGGTTTTACATGGGCTAGCTTTCATCGACCACACGCCCAGTTTTGGCCAAAAAAAAACGTAAAATATCAAAATCTCCGAAACTACTCATTCGATATTAAAAATTTGTTTCTCCAATATTAATAATGGTCCTTCAGGTAAGACATAGGCTACGGTTCATCGACGTAAAATTTTAAAATATACGAAACTTTTTATGAAGTTTCAAAAATGATTTCAACAGTGTTTAGAATTCTCCTGCAGGGTTAGTAAGGATTGGTTTCATTGACCGCACCCATTTTAAAGATCACTTTTGGTCAAAAGACTTCAAATTTAAAAACCTCCCAAACTACTCATCAGATTTCAAATCATTGTGAAAAATGCCCTTTTTGCAAATTCCGATTTTAATGGAGTAAAGGAGTAAACAATTGGTTAAGGTAGGGTAATATGGTACTTTTTATATCAATTGAGATAACGACCCTAAAATGTTTTTATTTCTTTAAAACATATTATACAGAAAGGAATGAATCATACATGGAACGAAATGAATTGTTATGAATGGAACAGGGAATGAAATGATTTCAATAATTACAATATAAGGGATCGTAAATTTTTTACAGGAGCGAACATGATTCCGGGCTAAACGGTACTGTTTTGATTTTATTGTTTATTCTAAATAGTTTTTATGAAAGACTTCAACGATAAAAATTTAATAAAATAAAGATTCTGCAGGGGAGAATTTTAGAAATGGGGAGTCTAATCCTGATCCTTCTTTAATACGGTATTTAATATTACCGGTGACAAAGTTCCGGGCGGGCTGCTAGTAGTATAATTAAATATTGCGTCATAATAATGGTTATAGAAACTTAAAATGTGAAATACACTCAAAAAAATACGTTAGTAGATTTACTAATTTTTTTTTGCTAATGCTAGTTAGCTAACTTTTAGCAAATTTTTAGTTAAGATTAGCATGTTAGCAAAAAATTCTTGTAAACTTCATTTAGCACATCAGCAGTTTTAAACAAACTTTGAACTAATTTCTTTTGCTAAATTTGAAATTGAGTTGACAACATTTTTACAAGATTTTTTGCTGACATTAGCAAAAATAAATGGTAAATTTTTTTTTATTTTCAGAAAACTTAAAATGGCGCTATCTCGGAAACTAAGCCAGATAGAGCAAAATGGCTTAGTTTCCGCGGGTCCTCTTCACATGTGTGGACCCTAATGGGACCTAACTTTGGATCCAAAAAAGTTAGCATTCCCGAAAATTTTAAAATGCTCATATCTCGGTAAATATTGCCGACACAACAAAAAGTCCAAAAGAATTTTTGTAGCTCTAAACACGTAGAACAAGACCGTAAAACAACCAAAAGCTCTCCGAGTAATATTTTTGAAGTTATCGAGTTTTTTAATTCTCAAGACCCCAGTGATCCCCTAAAATCACGTATCTCAAAAACTAAGCAAGGTAGAGCGAAACGGACACAAATTTTGGACCAAAAACTATGACGATTTTTGAGGAACCCAACTAGGTCTAAGCCCATCGGGGTCTGGACCTATTGGGTCCGAACCCTATGGGGTCCTCAAATGTGTATGAACTAAGTTGAAATAAAAATTATTTCAGTTAACTAATTTTTAGCAAAACGTTTTTGCTAACTTTACCACAAAAACTGTGGGTTCAAAATCAGCAAATTTTCTTGTAGGTTTACAAGCTTTTTTTGCTAACTTTACAGTTTTTTTTTTTGAGTGTATAGGATAATCCTTCAAAAAAAAAACATTCTGATTAGAGATGCGCGCGTTACACGATTTTTCGTGATTCACGCGTGAATCAAGCGTGATCGTAAGTGAAATTTATTTTTACTCACGTGATCGTGAGTGCGCGTGATTAGTAAAAATAGTTTCGTGCGTGAGTAATTTTTGTTCGTGAGTTTGCGTGATTGTTTTTTGCTGTCTGAAACAGAAAACAAGTAAGAAAATCGTCAAAATATTAAATTTAGAGGGTAATTAATACAAAATTGAGATTTAAACAATCTCAATTTCTAATAAAAGAACCTTCTCTAATTCTAATAAAAGAACCTTTTTAGAAAGTTTCAATGCCAATAGGGCAAAACAAGTGAACTTTGGATTAAGATATATAATGGATATTATGGATATTAAAAACTTATTTTTGAAATATAGTATCCTCCATCGTATGAAACCAATCAGGAATTGTTGATAGTGTTAGGAATATCTGATTCTAAAAATGGGGTAAAAACTGAACTTTGGTACTTTTTTCGATTTTTAAAAATACTCTTCATATAAACTTGATTTTGATATGTAGGATCATTCATCGGAACAAAACCTTCTTAAAAATAGGCTTAAGAATTTCTGATTTTTAGACTGTACTTTGGTACTGTACTTTGGTACTTTTTCGATGTCCTAAATATTTATATTTATTTTATTAGGGATTTCTTTTAGTAAGATGGTAAAGTGGGGAAAAAAACTTTACTTTGGTACTTTTTTCGTTTCCTAATATAATGATTATAAAAACTTTATTTTTGAAATGAAGTATCCTTCATCTAAAGACAATCTGAAAAAAGACTATTAGGAATTTTTAATTCTAAGATGGTAAAATTAGGTAAAAACTGTACTTTGCTACCTTTTTCGATTTTCTAAAATAATGTTCATAAAAACTCAATTTTTGAAATGTATGATCCATTGATCGGAACAAAACATTCTGGTTCTAAAAGTGTAACGGTCCTATAAACTTGAAATTTTGAATATAGCTAGAATTATCCAGCAAAAAAAAAAAACATTCTGCAAAAATTTTTTTTAGAAATTTCGATCCTGAGGGGGTAAAAGGGGAAAGTTGGTACTATTTTATAACTATTGTACCAAAACCTCAGAAAGTCGATATTCCCTTGTAGGATTCTCCAGCAGAATTTATATCCAAGAAAAGTTCATATCTTGAAATTCACTGGTTAAAAATCGAATTATAACTTTTAAATGCCTGCCAAAACGCGGTAAGCCATTAAAAAAATAAATGTATTCCTCTATGCCGAACTTTTTGACATGCAACGAAAGTATTTTGTTCCAAACAGCCCCTAATAATTAAAAATTTCAATTGTTTTCTTCAAAGCAAAAAAAAAATGTGGGTGTACCAAAAAAAATTTTTTTTTTCTACATAAAATCTTGAAATATAATTAAATTTAATAATATTCAAAAAAAAAACTCTAATTGTTTTATGTGCGAGTATTATTATTCTTTAGCTTAAGTTTCTTTGTGTTCTAATTACATTTTGTTCGTTTTATTTAAAAAAAAAACCAACTAAAATGAAAGAAAAACAGAAAGTTCTAAAATTAAAACAATAATTTTTCTGAAAAAAATAAAAAAATATCATGTTTCTTACTTTGGTGTCGTTGGTGTTGGAGGTTGGGTGGTTAAAAATGGCAAAAGAACAAAAAAAAAACACAACTCAGACACCATGACGCGACACGCGGCATGTCTTAATGTAATTTATACTCCACAATAACAGAATTTCAAAAATCACTAAAAATAACAAATGAATACGAAAAATAAAATAAATTAAGGAAGAGAACAAAAATTTTAATCATGTTGTTAAGCAGGCTTTATATCAGTTTAAAATATTATATACACTCTCACTAGCACCAGAAGGATTCATCAAATGTATGTATTTGTGGAAATATCCGGGTATTTGTATAAACTTAAAGCAGAGCTTTTAAGGAATGAAGAAGCTTACGGAGCATGAATGTTTAAAAGTTTATCATCGATTTGATCAAGTCGAGAAGAAATTCAATAACTACCCTTAAAGAAAAAGCTTTTTCATGTTGATGAAAAGTTACATTAACTTGATGAAATTTTACATAAACTTTCAACCGCTGCACAGTAGGGTGTCCCACAAAAAAAAAAAGTTGTCCGGGCTCAAGCATAATTTGAAAGCTTATAGGATAAAATATTTTTGAGATTTTTTTTTCAGATTTTTCGGAAAAGGTTTTAAGGTCGCGCAAATCGATTTTTTGCTGAAAATCGGCTTTGCCGACCGTTTTTTTAACTTTCTTTATAAAATCGTCCATAACCACGAGTTTCTTCACTACTAGGGTAATATTTTTAAAGAAAAATGTCCAAACTTTATTTTTGTGTGCATAAACTATAAGTTTTGGCAACTCTTTTGCTCATTTGGGTATCCTACATTAGATTTTTTCGTAAATTTTCCATAAATTTTGAAAGTAACGCTTTGTAACTTTTAAAATTTCTATGAAAGTCAAAAAAAGTAATAATGCAGTTTGAAAGATAAATTAATTCTTTATAATTTAGCAACAATGATTTTTGAATTCGCTCTAACCATTCCAGAGTAATACCATTTTAAAGCTTTCAACCCATTCTGTAAAACTAATAATAATATAAAATATTGAATTTAAAAAAGATATTGTCTTCCACTATTTAATATCTTAGGGTAAAAACTTGTAAATAGGTTATATATGATGTGTTTAAAAGCTGAATACCGAGACTATAAGATGCAGCTTTCAGAAATAACAAACAATAGTATTAAATTCGGTTGTGCAGAATATTTTATGCCCTGCAATATGTAAAAAAATAAAAAAAATATATATAAACATTTTTTGACAAGGCCGTCTTGGTGGTCCCAAGCGGCGGCCGTAAGGTGAGACCTTCCTCCTCGCGATAAATATTACCAATACATTCATTGTGCTTTTTCCACTGAAGTAATCAAAATTTTTCATTATTTCAATAAATCCGCTCCCAAAAAATGGCGCGGACCGAAAATAAGCATTTTCTTATTTCCTAGGCGCAGGTACATGACTTTTTACGTCTTCTTTTACAAAAAAATGTTTTATTTTTTTAACAAAAATACAAAATATAATGTAAAAAAATACGTTATTTGTTGATTTTTCAAGGGGCAACTTTTTTCCCCCTTGACCGATTTTTCCCATTTATGAAGATAACCTTCCTATGACCATAAGACATAATCGTGCCTAACATCAGGAGTCTATCTCTTTTATTTTTGACTCCATCGTGTCTTATACAGCCGGTCATTCTGACCTACTGCCCTAAATTACCACCAAACGTGACTTGTTAAGGAGTTGCTAAAAGCAGTTTTGTGTTCAACATCAAAAAATTTAAAGGACCCACCTTCTCACATTTCTCTTACTGACCAAAACTCGAATTTTTCAGGTCTTTATAAGAAGTTTATTATTTTACTATTAGGGTTGTACAATGGATAGAAATCTTTAAAATGGTATTACTCTGGAACGGTAAGAGCAAATTCAAAAATTATTTTTTTAAAATTGTTTAGAATTATTTGATCTTTCAAACCGCATTGTTTTTTTTTTTGACTTTTATAGAAATTTTAAAAGTTACAAAGCGTTACTTTCAAAATTTATGGAAAATTTACGAAAAAATTTAATGTAGGGTACCCAAATGAGCAATAGCATAGCCAAAACATTTAATTTATGCACACAAATATAAAGTTTGGACATTTTTCTTTAAAAATATTACCTCAATAGTAAAGAATCTCGTGTTTATTTGCGAATTTATAAAGAAAGTTAAAAAAACGGTCGTGAAAGCCGATTTTAAGTACAAAATCGATTTGCGCGACCTTAAAAACTTTTCCGAAAAATGTGAAAAAAATCTCAAAAATACTTTACCCTATAAGCTTTCAAATTATGCTTGAGCACCCAAGAAAATCGAATAAAGATTTTTTTGGGACGCCCTAATGCACAGTGGGTGGACCTAGTACATTTTGCGGCATCAACTAAATCGCTAAGTTTTTATACAAGTTATGCACATGGTTGAAAAGATGATTACTTCTAGATATTAAAATCGTAAAAAGAGATATTTGCGTAGTGCAAATATTTTTCGTAAATCGCAAAAAAATCAAATTCGCATACTCAACCGCTAAGTTTTTATATAAATTCTATACATGGTTAAAAAGTGTATAACTTATAGATATCATAAAGGTGAAAAAATTTATGTGAATAGTGCAAATATTTTTCGCATATCGCGGAAACAAAAAACAAATTTGCATACTTAACCGTAAAGTTTTTATATGGGCAAATCCAGGTCAAACCACACAGCATTCGGATTTGTCATCTCTGATTTTAATGAAATTCGCAAAAAAAAATATTGTAAATGGGTAGTGTGCATTAAATCATTAATCCGACCCCAAAATCTTTCAGTTTTTGAAATATGACGTCTTGAAAATTCAAAAAAAAAAGTCAAAATTTCAAAAAAGTGACCATACAAACACTGATAGAAAAACGCTTCATATCACTAATGAATGGAATTCATTAACGTTGGTTCATTGCAACAATGAAATTTTTCATATGCTGAATGAAATTTCATACATATTGTGCAAGATATTCATTAATTTTGATTCATTAGATTTTGTAGTTTCATTAAAAAATTTCATTAAGTTTTGTTTACAAAATTTTCTGTTTTTTGACAATTGTCGTGTCGCGTCTGTTTAGTCTGTTAGTTTACGCGCGCAAAAAACAGCTGATCAGAGCGTGATTTTTTCTAAGATTTTTTTACGAAATTTAAAATAAAATATTGTTGATTAATTATAAGTATTTATTAAACTCACGTTGTTTTAAATTATTTCGGGGTTTTACTTATGTATTAAAAGTAAACGTTATAGTAAAATTTTGTGTGAGAAAACTGAGTGAAATATATAGATAAAATTAAAAATAGTGTTTTTTTTTAACTTGGTTATTTTGTGATTTTTTCAGATTTTTTTACTAAATTTTAAATAAAAACTAAATTATTAATTAACTAATTTTTGTGATGTTTTATATTAGTTCGTGGTTTTAATTATGTATTCCAAGTTAAGGTTGGAGTAAAATTTTGTGCGAGAAAACTAAGTGAAAACATTTTTTTATTATTTTTAATTCTATAAAAAGATCTTTACAATTTCATACATATATTTCATTTTAAAAATAAAAGTAACATTTATTCAATAAAAGTATTTCATTTCAAAAATAAAAAGTAGGATTTATTCAATGAAAGTATTTCATAAGAATTAAATACTTTTTTAATTTTTTCATTAAAGTAATGAAACATTTTCATAAAATACAATTTATATTTTGTATGAACAATTTTCATTAATTTAATGAAACTTGTTCTTGCAATTACATTTTATGATACCCATTTCATTAATTCAATGAAACCCTACATATGTTCCCTTTTAACGTCATTTTTCATAACATTAATGTAGATTTTCATTATTGTCATGTACAAATTTCTATCAGTGAAGTCACTTATAACTTTTTAAGTATACAACGTAAAATTTTCATATTGGTATCATTTTAAAGGTGAGAACAAATTCAAAATGGCGTCTTTAAATTTTTTCTGTATTCAAAGGTCAAATCATTTTTTAAGTTTAATGTTCTAAGACCCATATTTCTAAATCCATATCTTTTAAAATTCTGAAAAAAATATATGTTAATAATTAAGTCTTCCCCTACATTTGTATATAAATTTTATGGTGGACACTCATTTGGTTTCAAACTTATGGAGGAAAACGTGGTCGTTGCCAAATTTTTCTCCTTCAGTTCATATGCAAAAGCTTAAGAAACAATTCATTATAATTATGAAAATGTACTCGAAAATTATGTAAAAGTAAATAATAAATTTGCCAGTGCACATATTCATAATATTTAAGAATAAGTTCATAGTTTGCCATAATAGTAAATTTATGAACGCGTTTCATAAGATCTGAGAAAACTTTCATACTTTAAAAAAAAGACTAGCATAGATTTTATAAAAAAACATTTTTTTTAATAACCCAGTAAAAAGGGCTTACCATTCACTACAAAATTCACCACAACTTATGAACCAGATGTACTTCTTCTTCAACTGAAACATTGATGAATTTAATATGGGCGTGACACACAAAGTATGTTCTTTTTTTCGCCACTTTTCAGTGGCGAAAGATTGACACTTAAGTATAACATATATCACTAGTGTTTATTATGTACATATATATTAACATTTTTATCACACCTTCTGAAGGATGTTAATATAACTTTTCATCACTTCTTTAGAAGTACATATTTCTTGGCATTTTGGTTGTGATTATGTCATTTTTATTTGGTGATTTAGAACTTCTAAATTAGAAGTAATTTTTTCACTTCTTTTTGTAAGATTGATTGAAAGAGTATTTTTTTGTAATATTTACACTAAAAACACTGTTCGACAGCAGAAACCTCCAAGTGAAATTTCTAACTGGTCCTTATAGATTTTAGTATCCTGCTTCCAAATCTACCGTCCACATTTTTCTAGCACGTACCGTTTTTAAATATTCGCTGTTAAAAATTTAAAAAAAAAAAAAACAATATTTTAGCACTTTTAGGGGTCCACTGTTACGTATTCTTAGGTTGCTTCCACCAAATAGGACTCGATTTCATATAAAATGGACCTCCTGATTCCAAAACTGCAATACACACTTTTCGAGCATGTTCTGTTTTTGAGATATTCGCGTTTGAAAATTTTAGTGTGATTTATAAAGAATATTAGTGCGTAAAAGTGGAATTGAGGTTTTTCAAACGCCAATATTTTAAAAACAGTACGCGATAGAAAAATTTGAATACCAGATTTGGAATAAAGATGTCTTATTTTTACAAAATCGTGTGTTTGTGCAACTTAAGAATACGTTACAGGGACCCAAATCTATATATATAAAAGAGTAATGTGACTGACTGACTGACTGACTCATCATCGCCCAGCCCAAACCGCTAAAGCTAGAGACTTGAAATTTGGACTGTAGGTTCACCTCCCGGAATATAGATCCACTAAGGCTGGATTTTTGCCAGTGTTGATTCTAAGGGGGTAAAAAGGGTAAAAAACTGTACTTTTGGTACTTTTTATATCTCCTGAAATAATGGTCATAGAGACTTGAAATTTGGACTGTATGTTCATCTCCCGGAACATAGATACACTAAGGCCGGATTTTTGCCAGTGTTGATTCTAAGGGGGTAAAAAGGGTAAAAAACTGTACTTTTTGTACTTTTTATATCTCATGAAATAATGGTCATAGAGACTTGAAATTTGGACTGTATGTTCACCTCCCGGAACGTAGATCCTGTAAGGCTGGACTTTTGCCAATGTTGATTCTAAGGGGGTAAAAAGGGTAAAAAACTGTACTTTTGGTACCTTTTATATTTTCTTAAATAATTGTCACAGAGACTTGAAATTTGGACTGTATGTTCACCTCCCGGAATATAGATTCACTAAGGCTGGATTTTCGCCAATGATGATTCTAAGGGGGTAAAAAGGGTAAAAAACTGTACTTTTGGTACCTTTTTTATTTCCTTAAATAATGGTATTAGAAACTTGAAATTTGCAATGTAGGTTTACCTCCCGGAAAAAAAATCACTAAGGCTGGGTTTTTGCCAATGTTGATTCTACGGGGGTAAATTGGGTAAAAAAGTGTACTTTTGGTACTTTTTATATCTCCTGAAATAATAGTCATAGAGACTTGAAAATTGGACTGTATGTTCACCTCTCGGAATAAAGATCCATTTAGGCTGGATTTTTGCCAATGATGATTCTAAGGGAGGAAAAAGGGTAAAAAACTGTACTTTTGGTACCTTTTACATTTACTTAAATAATGGTACTAGAAACTTGAAATTTTTAATGTAGGTTCACCTTCCGGAAAAATGATTCAATAAGGCTGGGTTTTTGCCAATGTTGATTCTACGGGGGTAAAAAGGGTAAAAAAGTACCTTTTATAAAAAGTACCTTTTATAAAAAGTACCTTTTATAAAAAGTACCTTTTATAAAAAGTACCTTTTATAAAAAGTACCTTTTATAAAAAGTACCTTTTATAAAAAGTACCTTTTATAAAAAGTACCTTTTATAAAAAGTACCTTTTATAAAAAGTACCTTTTATAAAAAGTACCTTTTATAAACAGTACCTTTTATAAAAAGTATCTTTTATAAAAAGTACCTTTTATAAAAAGTACCTTTTATAAAAAGTACCTTTTATAAAAAGTACCTTTTATAATAAGTACCTTTTATAAAAAGTACCTTTTATAAAATGTACCTTTTATAAAAAGTACCTTTTATAAAAAGTACCTTTTATAAAAAGTACCTTTTATAAAAAGTACTTTTTATAAAAAGTACCTTTTATAAAAAGTACCTTTTATAAAAAGTACCTTTTATAAAAAGTACCTTTTATAAAAAGTACCTTTTATAAAAAGTACCTTTTATAAAAAGTACCTTTTATAAAAAGTAGCTTTTATAAAAAGTAGCTTTTATAAAAAGTACCTTTTATAAAAAGTACCTTTTATAAAAAGTAGCTTTTGTAAAAAGTACCTTTTATAAAAAGTACCTTTTATAAAAAGTACCTTTTATAAAAAGTACCTTTTATAAAAAGTACCTTTTATAAAAAGTACCTTTTATAAAAAGTACCTTTTATAAAAAGTACCTTTTATAAAAAGTACCTTTTATAAAAAGTACCTTTTATAAAAAGTACCTTTTATATAATGTACCTTTTATAAAAAGTACCTTTTATAAAAAGTACCTTTTATAAAAAGTACCTTTTATAAAAAGTACCTTTTATAAAAAGTACCTTTTATAAAAAGTACCTTTTATAAAAAGTACCTTTTATAAAAAGTACCTTTTATAAAAAGTACCTTTTATAAAAAGTACCTTTTATAAAAAGTACCTTTTATAAAAAGTACCTTTTATAAAAAGTACCTTTTATAAAAAGTACCTTTTATAAAAAGTACCTTTTTAAAAGGACCTTTTATAAAAAGTACCTTTTATAAAATGTACCTTTTATAAAAAGTACCTTTTATAAAAAGTACATTTTATAAAAAATACCTTTTATAAAAAGTACCTTTTATAAAAAGTACCTTTTATAAAAAGTACCTTTTATAAAAAGTACCTTTTATAAAAAGTACCTTTTATAAAAAGTACCTTTTATAAAAAGTATCTTTTATAAAAAGTACCTTTTATAAAAAGTACCTTTTATAAAAAGTACCTTTTATAAAAAGTACCTTTTATAAAAAGTACCTTTTATAAAAAGTACCTTTTATAAAAAGTACCTTTTATAAAAAGTACCTTTTATAAAAGTACCTTTTATAAAAAGTACCTTTTATAAAAAGTACCTTTTATAAAATGTACATTTTATAAAAAGTACCTTTTATAAAAAGTACATTTTATAAAAAATACCTTTTATAAAAAGTACCTTTTATAAAAAGTACCTTTTATAAAAAGTACCTTTTATAAAAAGTTCCTTTTATAAAAAGTACCTTTTAAAAAAGTACCTTTTAAAAAAAGTGCATTTTATAAAAAGTGCCTTTTATAAAAAGAACCTTTTATAAAAAGGAATGTAGGATTTTTCGGTGAAGAAAAAAACCTTCTGAAAGAGGTACTTTTTGGAAATTTCGTTTCTAACGGGGTAAGAAAGTGTACTTTTGGTATTTTTTTTTTCTAATAATAATGACGGTTGAACTTGAATTTTGGAATGTAGGGGACTTCGGTGAAAAAAGCATTCTGCTAAAGTATTTTCAAAAAATTCTGTTTCTAGAGCTGTAAAAAAGTGTTTTTTGATACTTTTTATATTTCATGAAGTAATTATCCTAGGCACTGACATTTTGAATGCTTTAAAAAGTTATTTTTGGAAATTCAGTTTCTAAGGGTCGCGACCGATCGTAAAGGGGATAAAAAGTACAAATTTGGTTATTCTTATATTTCTTGAAATAATGGTTCGGAAACTTGATGTTTTAAATAAAGGATAACCTAGCACAAAAAAAACAGTTTTTGGAAAATATAATTTTACGGGGAAAAGTGGGCAAATGGTTATTTTAGATATCTAACTATTGAACTAAAAGCCGCAGAAATAACACCCAAGACAAGGACATATTTTAAAATTTTAGGGTAAAAAGGGGTACCTGGTAACAGTGGTGTAAAATGGTACTTTTCATATTTACAATATAAAGGCAATAGAACTTTTTATTTTTTTTTAACGCATATTAAACGGAGAGGAATGAAACTTACATGGAACGAAAGGAGATGGACTTGGAATTGAAATGGAATAGAACGGGGAAGGAAGTGGAATAGAGCTGGGAACAATATGGGATGATACTTTTTACTTAAATTTTACGTATTTAAATTTTTTGACTCCATATTTGTTCTCTCTATATGTTTTTCCACTCAAACTTATTTTTATTCCATTTTTTTTTTGCTGGAATATTTATTCACTCAAAAGCTTAAAACGCGATATAAGGGCTCGAAAATTGTCAATATATTTATTCACCGCAACGAACATGATAACGTACCAGCGAAATAATTCAAATTTTATTGTTTAAATTATTCATTGAAATATTATTTTATGAAAGACTTGAACGTCCACAAGTAAACAAAACAAAGACTATGTAGGGGAATTTTTTTGAAATCGATAGAGTAATCCTGACCTTTCTATTATCCGGTATTTAATACCACCGGTAACGAAGTACCGGGATGGCAAGCTAGTATTTCAATATTCAAACGCGAATGTCTAAAAAACCTTACGTAATAGAAAAATTAATTGGATTGATAACACAGGTTGACAAAAATGAACTTTTTCAAATTGCCTGACCTTTGACAACTGATTTATATGGATTTTAGTGTGCTGATTCCGAATCCGTTATCCAATTTTTTCCATCAGCTCGCTTTCGCGAGCAAATCGCTGTTAAATAGTCGAAAAAGTGCGATTTTTACCAACTTTGCTTGGCTATAAGTTCCAAAACTAATTTTAGAGCCTCAGTTTTAAACATGAACTTAACTATATTGGATGCGAGGATTCCAAAACTATCCTATTTTCAAATATTCCTTAGGTTATATCTCAAAAACTAGAGCTGACCCAAAAAAACGATAGCCAGATTTAAAAACAGTGTACCCCAATTACCCAAAATAAGCTATCGGAACCCGGGCAAGTGTTGCCTGTGTAATCAAACGTATGTATATACTTCGAATTAAAAACCCGGGTAAGTGTTGCCCTGTGTAATCAAACGTATCCCAGCAAAACTTAGATTACCAAATAAGGTATAAAATAAGGTATAGGATCTCTTATTTTATACATTGCAGCATTGATGATTTTAACAGGCGATGAGACTCAAAGTAATGCATCCTCATTATCACAAAGAATACCAGTAAGGTATAAAATAAGTCATAAATTTTTAACGAAGAATACGAGTAAGGTGTAAAATATATGATATTTTATAGGTTACGAGAAATTAAATAATATAGCATACCAGAAGATAATATATAAGGTGTTACGAGTAGTGAAAAAGTAATTTTGTATTAAATTTACTCACGTGATTGTAAGTGAGTGTAAGTAGATAAAATATGGTCGTGAGTGTGTGTCGTTAGAAATTTCCTGTCGTGAGCCCATCTCTAGTTTAAACTTATGCATTTTTTTATAAAATAATTATTTTTTATGTTATTGTAATGCATTATGCATCCAATTATAAATAATACATTATTTCAAACTTTCAAATAATACATAATGTAACCAAATATAAGTCATCCATGATTTAATGTTTAGAAATAAAAAATCTGAAATACATTTTTTCCAATAATCATGCATTACGTAGCAAATTATTAGTAATTCATTATTTTTCACTTGAAAATAATACGTTGTGGAACAAATGTTTGGTAAGACATCATAAAATAATGCTACAAATAAGTTATATGCATTACCTGGTAATGTGTTATATAATCACTACCTATTACCAAAGTTTTGCTGGGATATACTTCGAATTAAAAAAATGAGTAATTATAAAGATCACAAAACTATAAAAATTCACGACGAATCGATTCACCAGTTTGTTCTGACCACAAGCCTAAATCTCAATTTTCTAAAAAGCTTAAACAATCTTTAATAATGTGATGCTGCAACATCCACTTAAGTTCGTAAATAAATTTATTTAATTTAGGGCCAACTTTTTTCGATAACAGAAATCGAATGGTAGTTAAACGTCAAATTGTATGAAATTGAAAAAATTTATCAATAATCGATTTTCGCCTTTTCGATTTTTTAAGCTCTAAATAAAGAGAAATGAAATGACATTACCAAATTTTGTCACCATTTTTGCAAAACCTAAATCTATTTGAAGCTGGACGTAGAAAAAATTGCATACTTCGTGCATCACCCCCATTCTATTCTAAGTGTTTCAGTTGAAAAAGAAGTTCATATGTTGTGGTGATTTGATTTAATTCCTAAGAGCATATGAAAGAAATGGTACTTCAAAATCATTTAAGTAAAGAACTGGTGAAATATGTTTTTATTGTTATTTTGTAGCATTTTGGAAGTGATTTTAAAAGTACTTCCTAAGGAATATGAAGTTCGGCACCTATCGCTACTTTGCATGTAGTGAAACCACTAATTCTTTTTGAACCACTTCGTTTATTTTTTGCTGGGAATTGCATAAAAAATGTCTTTGTTCATAAAAAAGTAGGCTTTTGATTTTGTTTGCTTCTTAAATTTTTAAATTCTCATAATATTTAGGATATTTTTGCATATTTTATAAAAAAAACAATTGAAAGTGTAAAATTCGGCTGTGCCGAATCTTTTATACCCTCCAAAATGTAAAAAAATTGTAAGGGCTTTGTTTTTTTTTTTTTGTGGTAATGGTGGTCAGTGGGGGACTTTGAGAGCACCATTCCATCGCGATAAATATACCAAATGATCCATTTATTTAACAAAAATAGAAAAAAACATGTAAAACAAGTAGAAAAGTTAAATTCGACTTGGCCGAATCTATGAATACCCTCCACTATGACCTTTTTAAGGATAGTAAATTTTTTAACGTGAAAAAAATTAACAATTTTGATTAGAAATATTTTATTGTGACCAAAAGACTTTTTTTGTCATTTTTGTAAAAAAAAAAATACTAATTTTGAACCAAATCTGAAATTCACGGTTCTGCTAATAACTTTTGAATATATGCCAAACTTTAGGAGCCTACGTATAGTCTTTCAAAAGTTAGCGTGTTTTCAACAGACAGACGGACAGACGGAAGGACATCGCTAGATCGTCTTAAAATCGATCGAGGATCATGAACATATATACTTTATGGGGTCCTAAACCAATATTTCGAGGTGTTACAAACGGAATGACAAACTTATATATACCCTCTATCACTAGAGTGGAGGGTATAAAAAGTGTATTTTTTCAAAGGTTGGTTCAGTTCTTCAAGGGAGAACTTTTTTCCCCCTGACCCGATTTTGCCCATTCACGAACTTAACCTGCCTATGAACATGAGACATGTTTGTGCCAAACTTCAGGAGTCTAGCTGTTTTATTTTGGACTGCATTGTATTATACAGACAGACGGACGGACGCACAGAGGGTTGAAATGAACCAAAAGTGAGGATTAATTCAAAAGCTGAACTTCATCCTACACATTCGTGCTTGGTACTGGGTGAAAGGTAATTAAATTCTACATTCTATTTGCCAAAAACTTTTGTTTTGTGTAAATTACTCTATTTAACTGTGAGCGGTCAAAGTCAAATAATTTTTCAAAATTTTACGTGCCGTGCCTAAAAGTGAAAATTGAGATATTTCGAGTGCTGATAATGCTTATTAAGCTTTCTAAAAGCAAATATATTAAAATGGAACCATCAACTTTAGGTATTTGGCTACATTATTACATACATTTTTTTTAGATAAATGTTTTGCAAATATTTTTAATATTTTTTTAAAAAGTGTTCCATATTTGTGGTATTTTCGATAAAAATATGGAGTTTCAACAAATTTCAGGTCGCGATCAAGCAAATTTTATTAAATGATCTTTTTATATGGTGTTTTAGCTTATATATTACAAACAAAACTTTTGCAGAAACACTGCGATTTTTTTACTTATTTAAATTTTTGTGAAAGAACTCCAGTTGCTAAAAAAAAAGCTGAAAAACATTTGAAAAAGGGCATTATGGGAGCCCCCTTAGTTAGAGGAGATACGGGGTGCGTATGTTAAAAAATAAGTTGTGGGAAAAAAATAATGATAGTTGATCTCACATTTCACCCTCTAGGAGCCACATGGAGCGGTAGCAACTGATTCCATAAAAAAAAAAAATAGTATGGGGAACACCTTAAGGGTTAGAGATACAGGGTAGGTATATTCTAAGAAAACGGTTGGGTTGAAAAAATATTGGGGGCCGGTCACACATTCGACATCTCTAGGGGCACCCTTGGGGCAGTTAGATCTGTATGAGCAGATTTTATAAAAATTGCATTTTGTATGGGAGCTCCATTATCGAGTGGAGATACGGTATAAGTATGTTCCAAAAAACTGTTGGGGGGTAAAAATTAATGGGGATCGGTCTTATTGATTAATACTCTAAGACGCACCCTGGGAGCGGTATGAGCTGATTTCAGAAAATAAATTAAAAAAAATAAAAAACAATTGTATGGGGGCCACCTTAAGGGTTAAAGATAGAGGGTGGGTATATTCTAAGAAAATGTTGGGATTGAAAAATATTTGGAGTTGGTCACACATTTGACATCTCTTGGGGCACCCTTGGAGCAGTTAGAGCGGTAGGAGCCAATTTTTATAAAAAGGTTATATCTTCTTAAAAGTATTTAAGTTAGTTTTTTAAGATTTACACACTTATTGTTAGGCCAAGAATGGGCAGATTCAATAATCAGTAGCGGTGTTCTATAACTCTCGAGTCGAAAGATTTCTCACATGGAACATGAAAAACGAAACAAAAACATCGTGAATCGGCACAAACCCTGACTTTTCGCTTTTGACTGTTTCTGTAATTTTGTTATGCGGAAACTTTCTGTCAATTATGATTTTTTTTTTTTTTTAATTATTGGAAAGATGCGAGAAAAACTGTTTCTGTAAACCAATTGATCGAAAACTTTTGAAGTTGAAGTGTCAAAATCACTCACATTTAAAAATGGTGCGATATTTCGTAAATTAAACAACTTTTGAGTTATATAAAATAAAAAACAATAATTTTTAAAAGAAAATACCATCAAATATTATTATTTATGACATACTACACATTATTTTCATTTAGTTAATTTATTATTTTATTTTTGTATGCCAATGTTACGAGTGCTGTTTAAAAAAAACCGCAAATTATATTTTTTTTGTTGTGATTTTTATTATTTTTTCGCCTTATTTACCTTTTTGACAGCTGATTTGGAATATTCCAATAAAAATGCTGCCGTTTTCGCATTGATATACAGAAACAACTTTTTTTCCAGAATCGAGAAACGATGGAATTTTTTGTTTCATACTTTTCGATGCGAAAACTTTTCGCATAAATTACAGAACACAGCCACAGGATAATAAAAAAAATAAAAAAATATTTTCTCTATTTTTTTTTTTTTTTTTTTTTGTAAAACATTTTTTTTACTATATGATGTATAGTTAGTCTAAAAAAATATTAATAATAAAGGGCTTTTCTTAATTAATCCCTAGTTTACATATGTTTCAACTCACTGTGGGACGGACGGACAGACGGACATTCACAGAATGTCTTAGAATCGATCATGGATCAATAATATATATACTTTATGTAGTCCCCGACCGATATTTCGATGCGTTAAAAACGGAATGACAAAGTGAGTATACCCCCATACTGTGGTTGGAGGTTCTGAGACATTATCCCAATAGAAAAATTCTGGGGTTCTGAGCCATTTTGCTATAGAAAACTTTTAAGAATTTTAAAAATTTTTGATACACATAGCAAATTTTCAGAAACTTAGGCAATTTTCCCAACAAAAAATTCCTATTGTAAGAAAAATTCTTCGTTTAAGTAGAAAAATTTTCATATTTAGTGAAATATTTTTTTCTATTCAATTTTGCCACCGAAACGTTCTTTCCACACCAACATTTTCAGGTTTTGAAAAACTAAAAACTAGAAAGTAACTGAGATTAGAAAAATTAAATACTTTAACGCCTTTTAACATTTTTCGGATCAATTTCCTAGATTCTAAGACATTTTTCTGAGACACTTTTCCTGAGAAAAAATCTAAGATTCTCAAACATTTTCTGATACATATTTCCTATTCAAAAGTCTTATTATTCCTTTTTCCCTCGTGATCCGCGCCTGATTTCTGGATATACTTATTGCATTTTAGCCCCAGGCTCTCTTTATTGGATTGTCCTCTTTACATCACTGCTTTGAAGAAAATTCGGATACTTATAAGTGGGGATGTGATTTCCATGCAACTCTTCTGCTCACTTATTCGTGTTTAGGAGGCCTATGTACTTTAGAAATGTATTTAACATGTCTGTGCAATAATCGCGTAGAATAGTGTAATTATATAAAACGGGAGATAAAATTTATACGAAAATTTAACTTTATTTTCATGACGGCACAATATTTTTTTTTATAAATTTATACGCATAAATTAAAGTTTTATTTTTAGTATATAAATTTACCAAAATAAGACGAACCAAACAAAAAAGAAATTTACTTTGTTATACAAAGAAATCCCTTGTATAAATATATAAGTAGCATGTTTGTAACTGACATAACATAGTAAGAAAGAATTTCTATTTTATGTAAATTAAATTAATTTTTACTTTGGCCTTGTCCTGTCAAGTTTTACTTTACGCCAAGGTTTTGCTAAAAAACAAAACAAATTTATTTTTTTTATATGTGTTTGTCTGTGTACGTGTCCTGCGAAAAAAGTTTTTGTTGTTGTTTTGAATTTTTTTGCGAAAATATCCAAAAAATTTCTCTTAAGACTTTAGCTGTGTCTGCATTATTTTTATACCCTACATAATCAAAAAAAAAAAAAAGGTTGAAAAAGGATAGCATACTTTTAAGGTAAATATTTTTTTATAACAAAATTCTTTTTCTTTTTAATATAATAAAAAATAATCTTGATTGACAATCCTTTTTTTTTTTAAAAAACACAGAAAAAACTTTAATTTAAATTTAAAGGAGTGAAACCGGTACGTAATGAAATTATATTCAGAAAAAGCTTAATTAAAATTTTAAAAAGCTTAACTTCAACCAAATAGTATAAATACAGCTTAATTAAAAAGCTTAATTACAATTTAAAAAAAAGTCTCTTGAAGTTTAAAAAAAGTACTTTATATATTCAGAACAGCTTTATCGATATTCTTATTACGAGAAAGCTTTTATGAAAGCTATAAAAGCTTCCTACCAAATAAAGCCTATTAACTGAATTTTCTAAAAAATTCGTAACTTTCTATCCATAATTTTAAACTGATTGTGAGACTCCAAATGTGAATCCTTTTCAAACCGTAGTACGCTTTAATGGTCGGTTGAGCTTTATTTACTCCCGTATTTGAAATTGAATTTAGTAATACATGTTAATTTTAACATTCATTACAAAGTAAATTCATTTAAAGAAATCAGCTAACTTTTTTTTATATTTCGTCTTCAAAGTTAAAGTTGGTATTCTATTCAGGCTATGTTTTCATTGTTGTTGCATGTAAATTAAAAAGTTGAGTTTATTTAATAATACATTCTTGTCTTCTTATAAATGTTTTGCTAAAACAAAATCCATAAAAACAAACGTACCCAAACGATAATACGCAGTTAGACAGACAGCGGCAAAAATCAACATACAATGTTCGAATTGTGCACGTATTTTTTAAAAATTTTGTAAAAGTTTTTAAATTTTATTGCAGAAGCACATAAAGAAATGTTTTCATAAAAGTTATGAAAATTTTCATACAATCTATGAAAAATTCATTAGAATGGAGCCTTATAGAAAAAAAGTCTCAGATTTAGAGACAATTTTCCTTATTGGAAAAAGTCTCAGATTCTGAGACATTTTTCCTTATAGAAAAAATTCTCAGATTATCAGACATTTTTCCTTATAGAAAACAATCTCAGATTCTAAGACATTTCTACTTTTTAAAAAAAAGTCTCAGATTCTCAGACATTTTTCCTTGCATAAATAACTTTCAGCTTCTGAGACATTTTTTCTTATAGAAAAAAGTCTCAGATTCTGAGACATTTTTTCTTATAATGTCTTTTTTTTTTTTTTCTTATAGAAAAAAGTCTCAGATTCTGAGACATTTTTTCTTATAGAAAAAAGTTTCAGATTCTGAGACATTTTTTCTTATAGAAAAAAGTCTCAGATTCTGAAACATTTTTTCTTATAGAAAAAAGTCTCAGATTCTGAGACATTTTTTCTTATAGAAAAAAGTCTCAGATTCTGAGACATTTTTTCTTATAGAAAAAAGTCTCAGATACTGAGACATTTTTTCTTATAGAAAAAAGTCTCAGATACTGAGACATTTTTTCTTATAGAAAAAAGTCTCAGATTCTGAGACATTTTTTCTTATAGAAAAAAGTCTCAGATTCTGAGACATTTTTTCTTATAGAAAAAAGTCTCAGATTCTGAGACATTTTTTCTTATAGAAAAAAGTCTCAGATTCTGAGACATTTTTTCTTATAGAAAAAAGTCTCAGATTCTGAGACATTTTTTCTTATAGAAAAAAGTCTCAGATTCTGAGACATTTTTTCTTATAGAAAAAAGTCTCAGATTCTGAGACATTTTTTCTTATAGAAAAAAGTCTCAGATTCTTAAACATTTTTTCTTATAGAAAAAAGTCTCAGATTCTGAGACATTTTTTCTTATAGAAAAAAGTCTCAGATTCTGAGACATTTTTTCTTATAGAAAAAAGTCTCAGATTCTGAGACATTTTTTCTTATAGAAAAAAGTCTCAGATTCTGAGACATTTTTTCTTATAGAAAAAAGTCTCAGATTCTGAGACATTTTTTCCTATAGAAAAAAGTCTCAGATTCTGAGACATTTTTTCCTATAGAAAAAAGTCTCAGATTCTGAGACATTTTTTCCTATAGAAAAAAGTCTCAGATTCTGAGACATTTTTTCTTATAGAAAAAAGTCTCAGAAATGTCTCAGAATCTGAGACTTTTTTCTATAAGAAAAAATGTCTCAGAATCTGAGACTTTTTCTATAAGAAAAAATGTCTCAGAATCTGAGACTTTTTTCTATAAGAAAAAATGTCTCAGAATCTGAGACTTTTTTCTATAAGAAAAAATGTCTCAGAATCTGAGACTTTTTTCTATAAGAAAAAATGTCTCAGAATCTGAGACTTTTTTCTATAAGAAAAAATGTCTCAGAATCTGAGACTTTTTTCTATAAGAAAAAATGTCTCAGAATCTGAGACTTTTTTCTATAAGAAAAAATGTCTCAGAATCTGAGACTTTTTTCTATAAGGAAAAATGTCTCAGAATCTGAGACTTTTTTCTATAAGGAAAAATGTCTCAGAATCTGAGACTTTTTTCTATAAGGAAAAATGTCTCAGAATCTGAGACTTTTTTCTATAAGGAAAAATGTCTCAGAATCTGAGACTTTTTTCTATAAGAAAAAATGTCTCAGAATCTGAGACTTTTTTCTATAGGAAAAAATGTCTCAGAATCTGAGACTTTTTTCTATAGGAAAAAATGTCTCAGAATCTGAGACTTTTTTCTATAGGAAAAAATGTCTCAGAATCTGAGACTTTTTTCTATAGGAAAAAATGTCTCAGAATCTGAGACTTTTTTCTATAAGAAAAAATGTCTCAGAATCTGAGACTTTTTTCTATAAGAAAAAATGTCTCAGAATCTGAGACTTTTTTCTATAAGAAAAAATGTCTCAGAATCTGAGACTTTTTTCTATAAGAAAAAATGTCTCAGAATCTGAGACTTTTTTCTATAAGAAAAAATGTCTCAGAATCTGAGACTTTTTTCTATAAGAAAAAATGTCTCAGAATCTGAGACTTTTTTCTATAAGAAAAAATGTCTCAGAATCTGAGACTTTTTTCTATAAGAGACTATAAGAAAAAATGTCTCAGAATCTGAGACTTTTTTCTATAAGAAAAAATGTCTCAGAATCTGAGACTTTTTTCTATAAGAAAAAATGTCTCAGAATCTGAGACTTTTTTCTATAAGAAAAAATGTCTCAGAATCTGAGACTTTTTTCTATAAGAAAAAATGTCTCAGAATCTGAGACTTTTTTCTATAAGAAAAAATGTCTCAGAATCTGAGACTTTTTTCTATAAGAAAAAATGTCTCAGAATCTGAGACTTTTTTCTATAAGAAAAAATGTCTCAGAATCTGAGACTTTTTTCTATAAGAAAAAATGTCTCAGAATCTGAGACTTTTTTCTATAAGAAAAAATGTCTCAGAATCTGAGACTTTTTTCTATAAGAAAAAATGTCTCAGAATCTGAGACTTTTTTCTATAAGAAAAATTTTCTCAGAATCTAAGACTTTTTTCTATAAGAAAAAATGTCTCAGAATCTGAGACTTTTTTCTATAAGAAAAAATGTCTCAGAATCTGAGACTTTTTTCTATAAGAAAAAATGTCTCAGAATCTGAGACTTTTTTCTATAAGAAAAAATGTCTCAGAATCTGAGACTTTTTTCTATAAGAAAAAATGTCTCAGAATCTGAGACTTTTTTCTATAAGAAAAAATGTCTCAGAATCTGAGACTTTTTTCTATAAGAAAAAATGTCTCAGAATCTGAGACTTTTTTCTATAAGAAAAAATGTCTCAGAATCTGAGACTTTTTTCTATAAGAAAAAATGTCTCAGAATCTGAGACTTTTTTCTATAAGAAAAAATGTCTCAGAATCTGAGACTTTTTTTTATAAGAAAAAATGTCTCAGAATCTGAGACTTTTTTTTATAAGAAAAAATGTCTCAGAATCTGAGACTTTTTTTTATAAGAAAAAATGTCTCAGAATCTGAGACTTTTTTTTAAAAGAAAAAATGTCTCAGAATCTGAGACTTTTTTTTATAAGAAAAAATGTCTCAGAATCTGAGACTTTTTTTTATAAGAAAAAATGTCTCAGAATCTGAGACTTTTTTCTATAAGAAAAAATGTCTCAGAATCTGAGACTTTTTTCTATAAGAAAAAATGTCTCAGAATCTGAGACTTTTTTCTATAAGAAAAAATGTCTCAGAATCTGAGACTTTTTTCTATAAGAAAAAATGTCTCAGAATCTGAGACTTTTTTCTATAAGAAAAAATGTCTCAGAATCTAAGACTTTTTTCTATAAGAAAAAATGTCTCAGAATCTGAGACTTTTTTCTATAAGAAAAAATGTCTCAGAATCTGAGACTTTTTTCTATAAGAAAAAATGTCTCAGAATCTGAGACTTTTTTCTATAAGAAAAAATGTCTCAGAATCTGAGACTTTTTTCTATAAGAAAAAATGTCTCAGAATCTGAGACTTGTCTCAGAATCTGAGACTTTTTTCTATAGGAAAAAATGTCTCAGAATCTGAGACTTTTTTCTATAAGAAAAAATGTCTCAGAATCTGAGACTTTTTTCTATAAGAAAAAATGTCAGAATCTGAGACATTTTTTCTTATAGAAAAAAGTCTCAGATTCTGAGACATTTCACAATACTTTTCCAACATAGTGTTAATATTATGTTATCCCTACCATTGCGTGTGTATTAGTGTGAAAGTAATTGAAATTTAAATAAATTTAACTTTTTGTTTTCATTTCCTTTAACAGTGCAAATAAGATTTTCACTTATAATTCTTATTCTTGTTCTTTGTAACATAGAAAATTTTAAGATTTTCTGGTATTTTAGTTATTTACCTTCAGAGTACAATTTAAAAAAAAAAAAAACGGAAAGAATTCCTAAGATATTCAGTAAATTTTTATAAAGGGCAGTGGGTAAGAGGCGTGATTATGTATTCTTTTGTTTTACCAAATTAAATTTAAAATAATTTTTTTTACTAATTGGTAGGAATGTGTATATTTACTTCAAGTTTAAGAAATCTTACTGAAATGAATAATAAATTTTGTGTTAATTATAATATAGCAAATAAAGTGTTTTAAGGTTATGTGGAATTGTGTTATTCAACCAATTCACAGAGCAGTTAGGTAAGAAGTAACAACAAAATTATTTATATTGACAAATTGTGTTGTTAAATTAAAAATCAAGTATTTTTATTGTCAATATAAGTAAATTGTTTGCTAACACAACAGCGCTTTATTGGAAATGTGTCAACACTATTTTTTTTTTTTGTCGGAACGAAAGCATCCTAGCATCCTGTCTACAAAATTTACAGATGTAATTCGAATAAGATCAATTGCAATTCGAAGATTCTACTTGTAATTCGGAAGATTCCAATTTTAAATCGAAAAAGATGAATTAAAGGGCTTATTGCAGAAACTTGATAAGCCACAAAATAAAAATTTTTAGTAAGACGACTTTAAAGTTAAAAAAAAAAAATTAGAAAATAGTGCTTTCTTCAGATGATAGTTAAGACGCTTGTAAAAAGTGACTTTGTGTGTGATGCTGGAATTTATGGGAATTAAGCTTAGATCTTTTCAGTGGGTATTGGTATAGTATTTGGGAGTAGAACGAGCATATAATATCAGTTTTCAAAATTGGGTGGCTTATCATGTTTCTGCAATAAGCCCTTTAATTGTTATTTGTATAATAATCCAAAAAAGTTTCAACATTATTTGTCTGGCTTGTACACAAAGCACGGGTGCTATGAAAACCACCTGTCCAACATTGACTCAAGAGCCATTTAAGGTCGCGTACCTCTCGACATTTTCATCACATCTATTGCAACAACACTCAAAACAAAAACTTTGTAAAAATTTCAAGAAAAGTTCGTAACTTTTTTTGCTAACTCCTATTTGACAAGAATTTCTTGTAATTTTACAAGCTTTTTACCAATAATTTTGTAATTTTACAATTTTTTTATTAATAAAATTGTAAATTTACAATTTTTTGACGCAATTAAATTTACAAGGAGGTTTTGGAACTTTACTATATTTTTTGCTACCTCCAATTTTACGAGAATTCCTAGTAAAAATTACGACTTTTTTTGTAATTCTACAATATTTTTACCAATAAAATTGTAAATTTACAACTTTTTTGGCGCAATAAAACTTACAATGAATTCAAATTTACCAGATTTTTTGTAAAATTATTTTGGAAATTTGTAAAATTAAAAAAAAATGTAAATTTCGATCAAGCGCTGTTTTCTTGGGAATTTAAATCAAAACTAACACAGGAGTGTTTTAATACCTTCCAAGAGCTGGCAGGGTGAAACAAAATAACCCTATTTAGGATCCCTGGATTTCGAGGGTAGGTTAGGTTGTCAGTGTCTGATTGACACCACGCATAGACCTTTTAGTCCATAGCGATACCACAACGTTAAAAGTCATTTTGAGGGTAATGAGATGCCTCCGCTTTTCCAATGACAGGAACCGAACCCTGTTATGGGGTGAATTTGTCAAACTTCTTAACTATTATTAGAGGTATTCTTAATGATACCAAAAGTGACATGAGGTTACTAACAGGCAGGAGCGTATCCAGGATTTTATTTCGCAGGAGGCCCAAAATAAAATCCTGGATACGGACGGAAGAAAAATTCCAAAAAAATATTTTTGAATTTTACTTCCACCGTCTTTCCCGTGAAATAAAATGTAACTGATTAAGAGAAACCAGATTCTGAAAAATTTGAAATTTTTTAAGATATGTATTTAAAACATTTTTTCTATAGAAAAAGTGTAAGATTTTAAGACATTTTTTCTATAGAAAAGTCGCAGATTTTCAGACATTTTTCCAATAGAAAAAGTCTCAAATTCTAATATATTTTTCCTATAAAAAAAGTCCCAGCTTCTGAGATATTTTTCATATAGAATAAATCCCAGTTTCTGGGACATTTTTTCTATGGAACAAGTATCAGATTCTGATACATTTTTCTTATAGAACAAGTCTCAGATTCTGAAAAATTTTTCCAATAGAAAAAGTCTCAGATTTTGAGACACTTTTTATGTAGGAAAATTCTCAGATTCTGAGATATTTTTTCTATAGAAAGTATCAGATTCTGAGACATTTTTTCTATAGGAAAAGTCTCAGATTCTGAAACATTTTTAAAGTAGAAATAGTCTTAGATTCTAAGATATTTATCATATAGAAAATGATTCAGATTCATAGACATTTTTTCGTTAGAAAAAGTCTCAGATTCTGAAACATTTTTTTTTTAGAAAAAGTCTCAGATTTTGATACATTTTTCCTATAAAAAAAAGTCTCAGATTCTGAAACATTTTTCCCATAAAAAAAGTCTTAGATTCTGAGGAATTTTTTCTAAAGAAAAAGTTTCAGATTCTGAGATATTTTTTTTATGAAAAAGTATCAGGTTCTGAGACATTTTTTCTTAAGAAAAAGCCTCAGATTCTGAGATATTTATCCTATAGAACTAGTCTTAGATTTTGCGACATTTTGCTTATAAAAAAAGTTTTAGGTTCTAAGATATTTTCCAAATAGAAAAAGTCTTAGATTCTGAGACATTTTTTCTATGGAACAAGTTTATGATTTTGATACATTTTCCGATCGAAAAAGTCTCAGGATCTGAGTCACTTTTCCTATAGAAAAAGTCTTAGATTCTAATACATTCCTATTCTCATTAAAAGTATCAGATTCTGATACATTTTTCCTAAAGAAAAAGTAGCAGATTCCCAAAAAAATTTCCTATTGAAAAAGTCTCTTATTCAGAGGCGTTTTTTCTAAAAAAGGTCAGATTTTAAGACATTTTGTTTAAGGGTCATTATTAGTGAAATCAATCATGAATATTTTTGACCCCCTCCGATATTGATGAAATTTGGTTAAGTTCTTACACTACGTAAAAAACTAACAAATGCAAATTTTCAGCCCTCTAAGTCAACAGGGGCCGAAAATACGAAGGGTCACAATTTCCCCCAAAATCTCCCAGTCGCGACACTTTACACCGTAAAAACTTAATATCGTTGGTTCTATTATAGCTAGAAAGCCCATTTTTGGTTTGTTTTGAAGCTCATAATATGCTCTACAAGACCTACCATAACCAAAAAATTTTCGAAAAAAATAAGGGTTACCTCCCTTATTTTAAAGTAGTGATAAAGGGAGGAGAAAATGGTGAGGATGGTATTCCCCGATTTTTTTTTTTACTTTTTAATCTTATAGAGAAAGTCCTAAAGAATATATTCTAAAATTTTTATGTTGGGACAAGAAGGGGATCACTCAAAATCAAAATTTTTCACAATTTCCCGTAAAATCTCCAAATCGCAACACTCTTGAACCTTAAAAATTTAATATCATAAGTGCTATTGTAGCTACAGAGCCCATTTTTGTTTGTTTTAAAGCTTATAGTACGCTCTACAATACCTACCATAACCAAAAAAAATTAGAAAAAAAGAAAGGGTGCCCCCTTATTTAAAGGTCGTGGCAAAGGTTGGAGGAAATGGGGGAAAGTATCCCCCGAGTTTTTTTTTACTTTGTATTTGGAAAGTGCAAGTTCTAATGAACATATCCCAAAATTTTGATGTTGGGACAACAATCAGATCGACCAAAATCAAAATTTTTCACAATTTCCCCCAAAATTTCCAAATCGCGACACTCTTGCACATTACAAATTTAATATCGTGGACTGTATTTTAGCTACAGAGTCCATTTTTGGCTTGTTTTAAAGCTCTTAATATGCCCTACAATATTACTATCACAAAAAAATAAATAAAAAAAATGAGGGGTGCCTCTTGTATTAAAAGATCGTGGCAAGGGGTGGGGGAAATTGGGGGATAGTATCCCCCAATTTTTTTATCTTGTTTTTTTTTTTTTAAAGAGTAAGTTCTAGAGAGCATATCCTGAAATTTTTATCTTGGGACTCCAATGGGAGGCGCAAGAATGTCGCGATTTGTTGATTTTGGGGGAAAATTTTGAAAAATTTTGATTTTGGTCGACCCCATTGTTGTCCCAACATAAAAATTGTACACTATGTTCATTAGGACTTGCACTTTGAGAATACCAAGTAAAAAAAAAATCGGGGGATACTTTCACCCCATTTCCTCCACCCTTTGCCACGACCTTCAAATAAGGGGGCACCAATTCCTTTTTTTGGAAAATTTTTTGGTTTTGGTATGTCTTGTAGAGCGTATTATAAGCTTTAAAAGAAACGAAAAATGGGCTCTGTACCTACAAAAGCGCTTATGATATTAAATTTTTAAGGTTCAAGAGTGTTGCGATTTGGAGATTTTGGGGAAAATTGTGAAAAATTTTGATTTTGAGCGATCCCATTGTTGTCCCAACATAAAAATTTTAGAATATATTCTTTAGGACTTTCTCTAAAAGATTATCAAGTAAAAAAAAAATCGGGGGATACCATCCTCCCCATTTTCTCCTCCGTATATCACGACCTTAAAATAAGGGAGGTAACCCTTATTTTTTTCGAAAATTTTTTGGTTATGGTAGGTCTTGTAGAGCATATTATGAGCTTCAAAACAAACCAAAAATGGGCTTTCTAGCTATAATAGAACCAACGATATTAAGTTTTTACGGTGCAAAGTGTCGCGACTCGGAGATTTTGGGGGAAATTTTGACCCTCCGTGTTTTCGCCCACTGTTTACTTACAGGGCTGAAAATAAGTGTGCGTCAGTGTATCACTAATGCCTTTATGATACTTGCTTGTTTCAAGTTACTTGTTGCTGCATTTATTAGGGTTTTTCTATGGGAATTTCGATAAATTAAAAATTTTTGGTTTAAGTTATCGAAATTTTTATAGAAAAACCCTAATAAATGCAGCAACAAGTAACTTGAAACAAGCAAGTATCATACGCACTTAAGTGTTACAACTAAACCAAATTTCATTAAAATCGAAGGTGGTCACGAAAATTTTTAGCTATTTTTGATTGATTTCACTAAGACTGACTCTTAAAGGAAAGTCCTAAGATTCTGACACATTTTTCCTTTTAAAAAATTTTCAGATTCTAAAACATTTTTCCTACAGAAAAATTCTCAGATTCTGAGACATTTTTCATATAGAAAAACTCTCAGATTCTGAGACATTTTTTTATAGAAAAATTCCAGATTCAGAGACATTTTTGCTATAAAAAAATTCAACATTCTGAGACATTTTTCCTATTAAAAAAATTCTCAGATTCTGAGACATTTTTCGTATAGAAGAATTCTCAGATTCTGAGACATTTTTTCTATAGTAAAATTCTCAGTTTCTAAGACTTTTTTGTATAGAAAATTCTCAGATTTTGAGACATTTTTCCTACGAAAATTTGTTCTATAGAAAAAGTCTCAGATTCTAAGATATTTTATAGTAAAAAAAGTTTTAGATAGCATAAATGTCTGATTTTGAGATATTTTTTCCAAAAAATAGGGCCTTTGATTCTGAGATATTTTTATATAGAAAAAATCTCTTTTCCAGAAGAAAAAGTCTAAGATTTTGAGTAAAAGTCTTATTTTTTGAGACATTATATAGATACTATACTAAAAAGTCTCAGAACCTGGAATATTTTTTCAAAGGCAAAGTCTCAGATTCTAAGAAATTTTTTTAGAAAAAGTCAGAAAAAATACCAGATTCTGAGAAGATTGAATTTTGAACTAATAATAAATTTTTAAGTTATTACTACATATTACTGACAATTAGATCCCTTTTTTATACATAAGTCTTCAGTTTCTGAGATAATTTTTCATTAGAATTTTAAGTGGAAACGTTTCAAATTCTTAAAGAAAAATTTTCAGATTTTGAGACATTTTCTGGTAAAAAAAAATTTTCAGATACGAAAAATTTATGTCTTTTAATTTTTTTCAAGAAGTCTTTTATCTTTTACATTGTATATTTTGTTTAATTCCAAATACTGAAATTTGTGAAATCATTTATACGTCACTGCTAACAGGGTTTCTTACTGAACATTGTACAGTAAATTATCGCTTGCATAATTGTGTCGAGTTTGTCTGGAGGAAGAAGAAACAACGCAACACATATTGTGCGAATGCGACTAAAATTGTAGGATCAGAAGGTGGTTCTTACAATTAGACAGGGAATTATTTAATTTAACGTATATATAAATCTTCTTCTCCATCCTCAGTTCTAATGTGCATGAGAAAGATGTAAGAGAGTTTGAGTTAAATTTATAGACCTTTTTTGGAGTCGGTGAAGCTCATTAATGACCGTCTACTGTTCCAGTCTCGTGTATATTATACATCGTTACATCCATGTTTTTTTGGAGTCCATAAAGCTTATTAATGACAGTCTACTGTTCCAGTTCTCTTTCATGTTACACATCGAAGTTAAATCCATTTCGAAAACTTACAATGAAAACTGTTTAAAATCTTTTAAGACTTTTATCAAACATCTGTACGATTTTGTTTGTTGTTTCTTTTTTGTTTTCGTTAACAAAAGCAATTAATTCATAAATACATATTATGGAATCCTAAAAGAAAAACATCTTGATACACATGTTTTTCAAAACGACCTTGTGAAATGTTAAACAAAACACAAAAAAAAAGGAAAAAAATATTTTGTATATTTATAATTTTCATATCCTTTATGGTTATAATGAATTCTCATTAAACATACATGTATAATAAAAGTATAAATGTGTATTAATATGAATATTTATATCCCGCAGGGTATTTTTTAATATGTTCAAGTTTTTGTTGTTTTTTTTTTCATACATATTATTTATTGCTTATTGTTGTAGTTTAACCTGTTTGAGGTACCGGGCGCTCATATCAGGGTAGCTGAATTAAGGCGATTATAAAAATTGCCAAAGAACCCGCAAAATCTTGCCCCAAGAGCAGAAATCGAGGAAAAACAGCAGTCATGGTGGAACAACTGCCTTAAAACACTGATGAAAAGTTTTATGAAGGCATTAAATGATGCACGAAAACACAATACCGACGAACTATGAACAGAATTAAAGACAACTAGAAAAGAATTCAAGAAACAAATAAAGAAATCAAAGAGAAAAGCTCTAAAACAAGTAAGAAAACTATAGTCGGTAAAGGCCAACCATATAATATCCTACACCAGCGTTTCCCGGAAAATGGGTACCAAGTTCAAACATGGACCGATTGGATGTATCTGTTGTAAAATCTTTATTAAGTGTAAAAAATACTCACAAAGCAAATTTGAGTGAAATAGGCTTCTCTTTGTTGCCAATAAACCGCTTTAGCTGAATACCGGGCGACATATTCATATGTGGTCCAAAAATGGTCTGATTATAATCAGATTTGATTAGTATGCGTTAAACATACACAAACAAAATTTTAATAAAATATTTTGTATTTTCATTAAATTTAAGAGATTTATGTTAATATCGGGTTGGTGGTTTGTAGGGGGCTACAAGAAGACCTTGTCCGATTCCTTTAAAATTTGGAATGGTGATTGCTGAATACAAAACACGTTTATCTGACAAATTTCGAAAAGATATCTATTGTAATGCGGTTATTAGTCATTTGACGTCGAAGAAGGAAAATGTACCAGGAAGTTTAAAATCTACAGATGGTACCAGGAGAGCTTCTACAAAGGACACTCTTGAAACATTATTCCGGACCTATTTCCCGGAAATTGTATCTGAATCCTGGTCAACTGGATAGACCAGATGAGTTAATACTTATTTGGCAATTATGGAATGTGGACTTCGTAACAGAGGAGAAACTTTAATGGGCATTCGGTAATTTTGGACTTTATAAAACACCAGGAGTGGCTAGAATTTATCCTATAATGCTGCAGAGACTCTTTAAAACCTTCATACAAGTTTTAAAACAGATTTATACATTTTGCCTTTGGCTATAATATGTTGGAGTTGGGGGGAAGTTAATGTTATTTTCAACCTCAAGGTGGGAAAAATACAACATAGTATCGCTAAGAACTATAGACCTAGCAGTCATCATCCTTCATCAGTGGAATCAGCCCTTCACGAGCTAGCAATAAAGATTGAAGAAACCATAAATAATGGCGAATACAATCTGACGTGCTTTCTGGTTATTGGAGGAGCATTTAACAATATAAAATCTCGGCAATAGGGAATACGCTAGCACATTCAGGTAATGACCCAATTGTAAATAATTGGATAATTAAAGTTCTCAGGAACCGTATAATTAAGACTGAAATCGGCGGTGAAGCAGTGAGAGCGATGACAGCTATGGACCCTACCCAAGTGGGTGTCATCTCACCGACCCTGTGGATTCTGGTACTAAATGAGGCATTACTGGAACTGAAAAGACAGCTAAGCTCATTTCAATGATACCAATCTACCCTAGTAAGATCATTATTTTGATTGATAGTCAAGCAGCTTTAGAGGCACTGGAAAATAGGAATGTACAATCAGAGGTAGTCAGCCGCTGTCGCCAAGAGCTTCAGGCTCTCATCGAACAACACTCTTTAAGACTATGGAGGGTTTCGGATCATCAAAATATTCCAGGAAATTAAAAAGCGGACGAGCTAGCTCGTATGTGCGGAATTCTGCCATCAATAGCCTTGATGAAATTTACATGGAAATCAAAATAAAAATGTCGAACACGAAGAAAATTTAAAATGGGAATGCAGACTGTATCTTAAAGAAGGCTATGTGAGCTGGCGGTAATAAAAGTGTTCAAAAAAACGGTTCTTCATATGGCAAAATCAGATCAAGGGAAGTATGCAGGAAGTATGCTTAAAAGATTATTTGAATATGTTGAAATTAATTAGAGATGACTTGTGCAGATGGTGTGGGGACGAAGAGATAGTTAATTACACTATATTTGCCAGTGCCGTGCACTATCTCGCACACGATTTAATTATTTTGGCACTTACTTTTTTTAGACTGTGGAGGAACTTAGACGAATCAACCCGTGAAAGATGCTAAAATATTTAGGCTGAGTAAATTTGACGAAGCTTATCTGTAAACCACAATCGCAATGCTATTAGACAGAAAGACAGAAACATTCGAATTAATATGAAAATCAGCCCAGCACACCCAACCTCCTTTCTGGGAGTATCACTTTGGATCTGAATCTGGTATCGTCGACATTGCGTCAACCGCTTTACCTTACCTAACTATCAATTTCTTGAACCCACAAAAAGCGCCCACAAAGGGGCCCAGCATCTAGTTTCGTTTAAAATTAAGGTTGTGAAGTGCCCCCAAATAAGATATTTCGCTTTATTACACACATTTTTTTTTTAATATTTATGGGACTTCTGAATTCGAGGTATTTTAAACTGCAGCTCTAGATGTAAAACTGGGTATACAACCGATTGGAATTGTAGTGAAAGGTTCATCAATTTACTAGTTGAAACTAGAATTAGCAGTTACTCCCAAACTAAATTTTAACAAAAATATAATACAGACTATCCATTGGGCGTACGGGCAAAGCGCCCAAGTTCATATCGCCCAATTTAAAAAAGTCATTCCACAAAAAAAAAATGTGTGTTAGTTGTTGTTGCAAATTTTTTTGGACGATATGTAGGGTGACCATTTTTTTCTGAACTCAAATCAGTACGCCTAAGTTTTTTTTGTCTAAAAATAACTCTCTAAAAACTCTTTTCTATGGGAAAACACTGATGATTTTTTCAACATTCAAAAAATTTCGGACAATTAGTATTTCAGTAAAACAACTGTTAAAAAATAACCATGATTATGTAGTTGACTTCAAACAACTTAATTAAAATGTTTTGAGCGTTGCAGTTCAGAAAATATGACAAAAACCACCAGGCTTTGAAAATAATAAAATTCCTCTGATTCTGAGGACTTTTTCCTTAAGTTTTGATAACTCTTCCTTTTAAAAAACTTCCCAGATAATATGCACATTAGATCTGTTCTTATTATACATGCTTCACCAGACCATTATACCTTAATTATTTATATGGCAAAATTTTTTTTTATGATTTTTCAATTGTTTGGCAAATTATTATTCCATTAGGTCTAAAACTGCTGTAGAAAAAAATTAAAGCCAATTTGACTACAAAAATGGAAAGAAATTTGTTATTGAAAAGTTATTTTTCCCCTAATAAAATTGTTAAACGATTTCGGCACGTGTTCCCATTATCCGACTGTCACCAAATTTTGCATTTTTAGTTTTTAGATACCAATAAATAAATCCACGTTAAAAAAATATATTTTGAAAATGTTCCTCAAAGATTCTGTGCGCCTTTTTATATAAATTTATGAAGATCAAAATAACCTCATGCTTAAATACATTTTTGCATTTAAAAACCTCTTAATTTATGAATTCTAAGCTCCTTACACTCAAAATAATCACTCTGTTAAATTACAGAGATACTCTGCTGAGCCAGCAGAAAATACCATAGATTTCCAACCAGCAAGATTTTTTGTTATTTTACGAAGAAAACTCTGTAAAATGATTTCGATAAAAAAACTGTAAATTTACAGAATTATCTGTAAAATATTGATAAAAGCGACCAGAATTTGACTATTTTATTTACTATTTGATTTCTGATTAATTTATCTTTCCTTAATATGCAAGTAGTGTTGACAATTGGAAACTGCCATCGAGTAAATTTACCCGCTTTAATGCTTCCAAAATCTAAATTTACTTTTTTTTTTATTTTTGTGAAAGTTTTTTTACGAGTACCTCCAATTTTACACGATATCCTTGTAAAATTTACCTGGTTTTATTATTACAGAGCAATAAGTAAAATTACAGTTGAAATTTTGTATTTTGGTTACGAGAAAAAAAACACAAGTTTTCTATAAAATCTGTATTTTAACAAAAAACTCTGTTTATTATCTGTAAAATAGAGATACAAAGTAAAAAGTCAAATTACAGATAAAATTTTGTTTTTCGGTTACAAGAAAATACAAAGTATATTCTTAAAATCTGTATTTCGACAGATAACTTTGTCAAATATCTGTCGAATTGAGATTACAGTCATTTTACAGAGTTTTTAACAGAGTAATTATTTTGAGTGTAGAATTAATTCATTATAAATTTATTATTGTTAGTCTTAATTTATAAAAAAAACACTCTGACAACTTATTTAATGGAAATTCAAGCTTTTTTCTGGAATTTTCCAATAAAATTCTTTTTATGTATGTTGAAATATTCAAAAATCAGTACAATCAGTACATATTTTAAAAAATCAGTACAAATCAGTACAACGTTTTTTGACCAGTACACGTGATCAAAAATCAGTACATGTACTGATCAAATCAGTACGAATGAGCAGCCTAACGATATGGCCATTATTTTTGGGTATTTTAACAATTTTCTTTAAATTAATATAAATTATCAAAAATGTCGTATTACCCAAAAACAAAATGTTGAATTTATAAAATGTCATACCACCCAAAAAAAATAATCATAAAACTCACCAATATTGCTTTTTTTAACACAATATTCTAAAGTTTTTATGTGTAGCCGGCCTTCGGCCGGGCTTAGGGTTACAAAATCCACGCATTAAACCCACCATCTCCGCAAAGTAAAGTTTTCTAGGGTAGCAGGCCTTTACGCTATCAAATTTGTTATGCCTCAAAAATACCTGATAACAAAAATAGCTTTGGTTTGCAGAGAGGGTGGGTTTAATGCATGGAGTATGTAATTCCTAAGCCCGGCCGAAGGCCGGCTACGCAGAAAACAATTATTATAAAAAAACAAATAATAGAAGTCGTAATTTCGACATTTCGCCCAAAAAAAATATTTTGGATTTTTTGACAATTTTGTTTTGGGAGAAATAACATTTTTAGACCTATCATTTTGGGCTATATGTCGCAGCTTGGGCGATATGACATTTACGGTTTTGGGCGATAAGACCTTGGGCGCTATGTCCGCATGGCCATCCATTGATTTACCCATTATAAGGAAAGGAAAGTCGTTAAGGAGAGATGTCGGATAATATTTTTTGACTCTGCCAGGCACTTTCATGATTTAGAGCGGAGTTCATTTGTTTGGAGATCTCGTAGAACACTTTTAAGAGAACAATAATACAGCCGCACAAAAACAAAAGCTTTTGATCTAGAAACTATACACTAGGGTGCTCCAAAAAAATGAAGTTGTTAAATATTGGCCGTAACCTACCCTAGAAATATGCATTTGGGTGTAAAACTATGTTTTGCAAAATTATAGGGTAATCGGATGTGGGTAAGGCGTGCCGCATCGGCCCTGAAGTTTGAAAAACGGATTACAAGGGGAAAATATGACTTTTTTGTGATTTTCTCAATTTTTTTGGTATTTTGAGTTAAGTTTGAATTCAAATGATTACTGAATTGTGATTTAGAGATATTTGCCTATCTAATAAGGTATTAAAAATTAAAATCGGCTGAAAATCAGCCAAGTTATTACAACTTCCCCAGGCAACTAACGTGTGTCAGACCACTTAATCAAGTAATTCGAGCCCCATTTTTGAAATTTATTGAAATTATCTACTGTAAAAACATTTTTTTATTCTTCAAGTCCCAATGTACTAAGAAGATACATATTTTGTATATTGCGTTTTTCTAACTTGTTTTAAATAAATGCTAAAGTGGTCTGAATTTTTCAACACTATTTTCAAATCTCCAATTTTACAGTGATGTAATTTCGGCGGATTTCGGGAAAGTAGTGACTTTTGGCCCTTTTTACCTTTAGCTTTTTTTTTTTTTTTAGTTTTCTTTACAAACTTGATATGTTTTGGACCGAATTATATCAACACGAGATAGAATACTTCAATTCGCAAAATTAGGGCGAAATTGAGATATAAAAAAATGCCCCTGTTAAGGGTCAAAAAAAAATTTTAGAAAATTTTGAATTTTTAAACATTAACAGATTTGCTGGGCGGATTTTGCTGAATCTACTTGATGTTATTTTAATTGGTATAAGATAAATGTCAAATGATTAAAATTTAGAAATTTAACCCTTAAGTGCTGTTGGGGCCTATAATTTTTTTAATTTAATGGAGATAATGTAAGTGTATTTTGTTCAAAGGGTCGAATAGGCCCCACCATCACTAAAGGGTTAATATTCTGAATTTAAATAAATAGACTTACATAGACCTTTTAAAATGACATCAAGTAGTTTCATATATTTCCACTCAGAAAATCTGTTAATGTTTAAAAATTCAAAATCTTCTAAAATTTGACCTTTGACCTTTAGTTGGGGCAATTTTTAATTTCCCATTTTTGCCCTAAATTTGCGACTTGAAGTATTCTATCTCGTGTTGATATAATTCGGTCCAAAACATATGAAGTTTATAAAAAAACCAAAAATAAATAAACAAATAAAAGCTAAAAAAGTGCCAAAAATCACTACTTTCCCGAAATCCGCCGAAATTACATCACTGTAATAGCCAAATGAAAACAGCAAAGCCTACAATTTTTGGGGTTTTTATTCCTTTATAAGTGCTTAATAAATCCTTAAACTCCAACAGTCGATTTTTCAAAATTTCTTTAACAAAAAAAATAAAAATTTAAAATTGGAGATTTGAAAACCGTGCTTAAAAATTCAGAGCTTTTTTAGCATAAAATTAAAACAAGTTAGGAAAGAACAATATGATAAATACTCATCATCTTAGTACATTGAAGCTTGAAGAATAAAAAAATTTTATTACAGTTGATAATTTCAATAAATTTCAAAAATTAGGCTCGAATTCCTTGATCAAGTGGTCTGCCACACGTTAGTTGCCAGGGGAAGTTGTAATAACTCGGCTAATTTTCAACCGATTTAAATTTTTAACACCTTATTTGATAGACAATTAACTCTTAATCAAAATTCAGTGGCCACTTGAATTCAAACTTTACTTAAAATATCAAAAATATTGAGAAAATGAAAAAAGTCATATTTTCCCCTTGTAATCGTTTTTCATACTTCAGGACCGATGCGGCACACCTTACCCACATCCGATTAACCTATAATTTTGCAAAACATATTTTTACACCCAAATGCATATTTCTAGGGGGAGTTACGGCCAATATTTAACAACTTCATTTTTTTGGAGCACCCTACTATACACTAAAAAAAATAAACAGGTAAAACGCCTGGTAAAATGCCTTGTAATCCTGTTCTACCAATATTTAACAAATTTCCTTGTTTTTTAACAAAAAATCTTGTACTTTGCTCAAACGAGAACTACAGTTTTATTGGTAATTTTACAAGTTTATTTTCGTTATTGTATTCTACCATTTTGAAAGGTTATTTTACAAAAAAAAAAACTGTAATTTTACAACAAAGTTTTTATTACGAGCATTCTAGTTTAATTGCAAAAAAACTGTTATTTTACTAAAATTATATTATACGAGGATTTATGTTGTTTAACAACAAAAACAATTTTTTTTTTTAATTTATGTTTTTATGAAAAAATATTTAAAAAAAAAGTTGACAAAATTTTAAAAAATTTATTACGAGGATTCTAGTTAATTTACAAAAAAAAAATATTTTACAAAAATGATTTCATTACGAGGATTTATGTTGTTTAACAATTTCTTGTAAATTTACCATTTTGATTTGTAAATTTACCATTTTTTTAAACATATTTACCATTTTTTCTTGTAAGTTTACCATTTTTTTTTTTTTTATTTTTCCGGTTTTAAAACAATATTTTTACCAATAACATTGGTTCTTTTACCAATTTTTGGCGCATTCAAAATTACGAGGAAATCCTCGTAATTTTACGAGAATTTTACCTACCTCGTAAAATAACGAGAATAGCCTCGTAAAATCACGAGATTTTTTGGTAACTTTACAAGGTTTTTTTTTGAGTGCACCCACATAATCTGGGTTTTCTGGTAATCTTAAAAGAAAATCCTTGCAAAATTTACAGAGTCCGCAAAGTGAACCTTCCTGATTTCTTTGAAATTTACACATATGACAGAGAAGAAAAATATGAGATCGACCTGCCTGAGCAAATTGGCCTTTATTCAGTTTTTAAGGGTTAAACGGGGGGTCAAAAATATGCAGTTCCAAATGTACACTTTGAGGACACTCCTAGTAAGATTACAAGAAAACCCAACGATAGAATTAATTTCTGATGGCGGAATTGAATTAAGGCTTCCAAATTGAATTAAGGCTTCTGGGTCACAACTTTTTTTTGTGGAGTTGTGTTATTTTTAATTTTTTCTGGTTTGTTTTGCTTTTGCTCTTCAAAGGGTTAATGTAAGTATATTATTTGTGGTTGTTTGTTCGTATACGAAAAATTCTTAAAGTCTCCGTATGAGTTAGTAAGTAAGTACACTCAAAAAAAAAAGTTCGTAAAATTACAAGTAAAAGGTCTTGTAATTCTATTTTACCAATATTTTTGTCTTTTTACAAAAATTGTTGTATATTTAATAAAACGAAAACTACAGTTTGCTTTGTAATTTTACTATTATATGTTGGTAAATTTATTTTACAAATTTTTTAGGTAAATTTACAAAAAAGCGAATTATTTTACAAATTAAAAAAATATTACAAGGTGTTTAGTTTTTTTACACAAGAAAACTGTAATTGTACAACCAAAATTTTACTTGATGTTATTTTGTCTTTCTACCAAAAAAATGTTTCATTACAAACATTTTTTTTAAGATCGTTTACAAGGTTTTCAGTTTGAAATGTATGTATTAAAAAGTACAAAATTCCAATGTAATTTTACAAAACTTATTTTATTACTAGAATTAATGTTGTTGTTCAGAATTTTTTTGCGTTTTGGAGTAAAAAATTTATTTAAAAATCATTTTTTATAAATAAAAAATTTTATGAAAAAAAAATTTGTAAATTTTTTAAGTTCCGGACACACAAATTTTTCAACTAATTGTAAACTTAGAAAAAAATTTAATTTTTACACCATTTTTGGTAATTTGCGTTAAGTAAAATACCACAATTTTTATGTGTTTCTACTATATAATTGTTCTAGTTTTTTTTTTTTTTTGTATTTTTACCATTTTTTTGGTAATTTTACCATATTTTTTGGTAATTTTTTTAAATTTGGCACCCAAAATGTCAATAAAAAGCTGCCAATTATGAAAAATTATGTTTTTCTTATTTTAACAGGTACTTAAACATCCAATCTACAATATCCAAAAATTTTTTTTTCCAATTTATTTAAAATACTTGTGAAAATAATTAAACATTCAAAAAAAAAATTGTAATTTTTTGACTAATTTTTACTGAAAATATAAGAAATTTCTCGCAGTTCTCATATGTTCTACTTAAGAAAAACGAAATTCCGAAAAAAAAAAAATAAAAAAGTGCAGTGTTATACTCTAAAAAGTTTGTTAAAAGTGTTCAAGTGAAAAAAATATCATTTCAGGTTGTTAAAGTGCTACTCCAGCTGCCGAAGAAGGAAAAATAAGATGCACCAATGGAAAAAACCTTTAAATTAACAAAACCAATATGTAAATATACCAAATTTTTTGTAAATTTACAAAACAAATATGAAAGTTTAGAAAACAAAATTGTATACTTACAGAAAAAGTTGTAATTTTACAAAAATTAAGTAGAAAATACTAAAGCAATATTGTAAATTTACAAATTATTTGGTTAAACTACTGTTTTAACGGCAAAAAATAAGAAAAAATTGTATATTTACAATAAAAATTGTAAATTTACCACTTTTTATTGTAAATATACAAGTTTTTTGCATAAAAACAGTAGTTTAACCAAACAATTTGTAAATTTACAATTTTGTTGTTTGATTTTCTACTTTATTTTGTAAATTTACAACTTTTTTTGTAAGTTTACAATTTGTTTTGTAAATTTTTTTTTTTTTTTTGCAAATTTACAATTTTTATTTTAAATATAGGTGTTTTTCAATATTTCTTTTGCGGTAAAAACAGTAGTTTAACCAAATAATTTGTTAATCTACAATTTATTTTTTACATTTTCTATTTTTTCTTTGTAAAATAACAACCTTTTTCTGTAAGTTTACAATTTTGTTTTGTAAATTTAACAAATTTTTTGTAAATTTCCAAAAAAAATGTTCACCTCGAAGTTAATATTTTACAAAAAAAATTGTAAATTTACATTTTCTTTTGTTAAATCAGTTCACAAATTATCCCCGTAACATTACGGGGATTCTTGCTAGTACATATTTTACAGAACCTGCCCCGTAAAATCACGGGGATTTTATGTCATTTTACAAACTTTTTTTTTTTGAGTGTAAGTAGTTACACCAACAGCCCCAAAAGCATTTGCTGCAGCCTTCTTCTTTTTATTATCATTTTAATTGTGTTCTTTTGTTAAAAAAAAAGCTTTCATTGTCATAGTTGGTAGGAGTGGATGTTGTTGTTTTTGTTATTGTTGTTATTGTTATGTTGTTATTATTATGTAGGCAACATCTGTTGTTGGGGGCTGTTTATATTTTTGTAATTACACCTGTACCTGTCAGTAGTAGTAACTCGGAAAAAATGCAAATACTTTTCGGTTTTTGGTAAAAACATACAGAAGTGGTGATATAAATAGTAAGGGGAAGCACAGTGGTTGGTTTTTCTTTCAATATTCGCACATGTGTAAGCTGTCAAATATACATTTTTTGCAGCAAGTGCATTAAAGGAATTTGGCTCCTAATTACTCAGTGCGTTTTTTCGCACTTTTAAGCCAATCCCTATTAATATTATAATTCTGAGTGTTTCTGTCTGTCTGTTCCGCAATCAGGGGAGAACGGCTGAACCGATTTTCATGAAATTTTCACTACAGATAGTACTAACCGAGGCGGGAACTAAAGGCCATAAGCGACCGCGATCGGACAAAGGGGCGTAAAATTCCACGCCCCTTTTTATTTTATGGAACTTTATTTTGCCTTTTCCGTAATAACGCATAAACGGCTGAACCAATTTTAAATTTTTACCACTGATAGCACTGACCGAGACTGAAACTATGGCCCCAATAGAGGGAGATCGAAAAGGGGACGTAAAATGCCACGCCCCTTTGTATTACATTGAATGTTATTTCTCCCTTTTCCGAAATTACGCTTAAACGGCTAAACCGATTTTCATGAAATTTTCACCACAGATAGTATTAACCGAGGCGAAAACTATGAGCCACCATAGAGGGCGATGGAAAAATGGGGCGTAAAATGCCACGCTCCTTTGTATGAAATTAAAATTTATTTCTGCCCGTTTCGTGTTCAAGCATAAACGGCTGAACTAATTTTAATGACATTTTTACCACACATAGTACTGACCGAGGAGCAAACTATGAACCACACCAGATCGCGTTTGGGCAAACGGGCGGAAAATGCCACGCCCCTTTGTATTTTATTAACCGATATTTCTGCCTTTTCCGAAATCACGCTTAAACGACTGAACTGATTTTTATGATATTTTCACAACAGACAGTATTAACCTAGGCAAAAACTATGAGCCACAATAGATCGCGTTTGGACAAAGGGGCATATCGTCACCTAAAATTCAAAAGGCCTAACTAACAAAAAATTCAAAATCAGTTTTTTTTATTGGTTCTGGATTATTTAATCAACAGACACGTTCCCACAAAAAATTAGGGCTGCATAATAAAAATTAGCGATTTTATAGCCAAAATTAAAAAAACACGTGTATTGGGCAATCGCCAATGGGCCTAACTAAACAAAAAACTTTTTTAATATTTTTTGATTTATTTTAATTTATATTTATTAAAAAACGTCCTCACAAAATTTTTGCCAAATTCATTAAAAAACAACAAAGTTTTTAACAAATTTAAAATATCGTTCAGTACTGTTTTTTACTTTTCATGTTAGCTAGGGCCTTTTACATTTTGGGTGACGATATATTTATAATTCCCTTTGTACTATACTAAAAGTTTTTTCTTCATGTTCCGTAATCATGCTTAAAGGACTAAACCGATTTTAATAAAACTTTTATCACAGACAAATGTCTGTTCCGCAATCTGGGGAAACGGCTGAATCGATTTTCATGAAATTTTTATCACATATAGTACTAACCTAAGCAATCGGGCAAAGGGGCTTAAAATGCCGCCACCCTTTGTATTAAATTAAAAAATATTTTTTCCTGTTTCGCAACAATATGCCATATAAGATGCGGAATTATATGCCATAGTTTTTCTGCCTGTTCCGTAATCACTCTTAAGCCGCAATAACAGTGTTGGATTACTCCAATCTGTAGACAATTTTATACCTTTCCCTATTGCACTTTCATATTTTTGAATGTGACTATATTTTTCAATTCACTTCAGAGTCAAATATGTTCTACTCTGAAGTTTCCAATCTGCTCTGTTAGGCTCTGTTAGCCTATGTTAACCGTTAACAGAGAAAAAATACAGCTCTGTGAAAGTTCCATCTCTAATAATTTCATTAAAAAAATATAAAAAACAAAACAAATATAAATAATTTTTATGAAGTTTTGATAAAAAAAAATATTTAAAAAAAATTAGATTTAAATAAATTAATTAAGTGCGCCAATTTTAATTTCGTGAAATTCTGAGAAGGGTAAGTAAAATGACATTTAGAATCTGACAGAACTCTAATCAGCATTTTGCACAGTTAACATTTCAATCTGTGAAATTGTGAACGTAGCTTTAAACGACTACACAGATTTTAACAAAACTTTCTCCACAGATAGTACAACCGAGGCGGGAACTTTAGTCTGCATTAACGAGCGATTGGACAAGGGGGTGTAAACTGCCACGCCTTTTGCAATGTACTGAACGTTTTTTCTACATGTTCCATTATAACGCTTATTTTTTGTTTACTGATGCGCGAACATAACCAAACTTATGACTGTCAAATTTTCGCTACAAATTAATTGACATTTCGAAACATTTTTTTACCGATGAACACTTTACAACTAACATCTTCAGTAAAAAATAAAACATTTTTTCACTTTGTTCGGAGCTTTTCGCCTTTCAAGTCAAAAAGGAACCCAAAAAAATGCCCAAACGTCCAATATTTTGTCGTGCTAATATTTATGCTAAATGGTAACTGTTTTAAACCACGACACTAAGCGAAATCAAAAAAAAATCGCTCAACCCATAAACCCAGTGAAGTCATTGAGCAGTATGCTAATAAAAAACTCATTTATTATACAATAATATTTTTTCAACCCGGGCAACGCCGGGTGCAAAACAGCTAGTTGTTTATAAATGTTGAGCCTTAAAGTTATAATTGAAAGTAAAAGGTATGTTCGAACTAAAAAAATAAATGCTTGTGGCCTGCTTGTATCTAGTTTAATAGTAGTGCATTGAATAAGTTGACATTTGTGGTATAAACTTTAGTTTCATGTACTTTTGGAATTCGATCGTATTCGGTCCAATTCTTGTTTTGGTTTTTAATTTCGGTTGGGTCAGACTGTCCAAACAAAGAGTTTAAACGCGATACTGGCCGAAATTAAAATTTTACAAACTTGGTCCATGTTAACATGCTTTTTTTCGTGCAGATTTTTTTTTTCTGAAATTAAAAATTTAACTTTTTATATCGCAAAAAAACCATCAAATTTTACAAAATTGGTCCATGCTAACATGTTTTTTATTGCTGAATTTTTTCCCCCAAACTTAATTTTTTACCAATTTTTGTAACAAATTTTTTTCACAATTTTTTTTTTCAAATAAAGTTCCCAGTCTGCACAGTTTCGAGGCGACAATTTTTTCGAAGTTTTTTCGAGGCTTTTCCGCAATAACGATTCGAAGTCGATATTATATACAGTCGATATTTTAACGTTTCTCGAACTCATATTTTTATTGAAAAACTAATCGATTTCGAAATGATTTCCAATCTACATTTTAGGAATTCTCGTATTTGTTGTTCCATAAAAAAATATTTATTTTCAATATAACATCGAGTTTTAGTTTTATTAAATTTTACAAAAATTCCACAAATTTTACTTTTATTATTAAAAAAAAATAATATCTAACACTAGAACAATAAAAAAAAAAATAAAAAAAAAAAATCCGCGACCGGGGTTTGAACCAAGGCCAAAAATCTACAAATCATAAGCTGCCGAACCTGCTAACCAACTAGGCCATACACAACTTTAAATTTGTTTGTACTAATATATATTTTGAAATAAAAATATTTTCAAATTGGGAGAAGTATGTCAAAACAAAATAAAATGAATATAAAAACAAATAATAATACAAATTATAATTTAAAGGCAATTCAAATAATAATAAAAAATTCAAATTTTAGTAAAAGTAATTTTAAAAAACTACTTTTATTATCAAACTTTGGCTAAAGGAGTAAGGCGTTCAACCAGTAAACTGGGAGTTCTGAGTTCAAATCTCAAGTGAGGCAGATAAAAATAGTAATTAGTAAAAATTAAATTTAAAGAATAAATAAATTAAATTAGTAAAAATTAGTTAATTGTAAGTAAGTAGTAGTAAGTAAAAAAATATATTTTTTTTAATTCTTACCGTTTTTAAAACAATTAACTAAATTATTAAAAAACAAATGTATCGAAATTCATGAAATTTTCGATTAAAAATCGAATCGAATCCTGTACCAATACTCGATTCTATATCACCTTGCATGCCACATAGGAAAACACGCTTTATATCGACATTATATCGAACTCGATATCGATGAAATTCTTAGAGAAAACGATTCTTTTTCGAATCGATATCGACTCATTTTGCATACTGGGTTGTTTTGCAATAATCTTTTTTACATTGTGTAGGGTATCAAAACATTCTGCAAGGCTAAACTTAACTTTTTGACTTGTTTAAATAAATAATTCTCGTTTGATCAAAATATGGCTTTCTATCTACTGCACGAACTAAGACATAAGTCACTGTATACTAACGTTTTTAGTACATAACATCTTTTTTAACAACTATCATTGCAAATCAGCTTTCGTAAATTACCTAGTGCTATTTTTATATCCTTGTTAACATGTGTGCCTGTATGATGGCATGTACACTCAAAAAAAAAAAGTTTGTAAAATTACAAGTAAAAGGTCTTGTAATTCTGTTTTACTAATATTTTTGTCTTTTTACAAAAATTGTTGTATATTTAATAAAACGAAAACTACAGTTTGCTTTGTAATTTTACTATTATACGTTGGTAAATTTATTGTACAAATTTTTTAGGTAAATTTACAAAAAAATGAACTATTTTACAAATTAAAAAAATATTACAAGGTGTTTAGTTTTTTTACACAAGAAAACTGTAATTGTACAACAAAATTTTACTTGATGTTATTTAGTCTTTCTACCAAAAAAATGTTTTATTACAAACATTTTTTTTTTTTAAGATCGTTTACAAGGTTTTCAGTTTGAAATGTATGTATTGAAAAGTACAAAATTCCAATGTTATTTTACAAAACTTATTTTATTACTAGAATTAGAGTTGTTTTACAAAAAAAAAAATATTCAACAATAGGACACGCAAAAATTTTCTAAGTTCAGATTTTTTTTTGTGTTTTGGAATAAAAAATTTAGTTAAAAATAATTTTTTATAAATAAAAAATTTCATGAAAAGAAAGTTTGGAAATTTTTTAAGTTCCGGACACAAAAAATTTTCATTTAATTGTAACCTTTAGCAAAAAAATTGAATTTTTACACCATTTTTTGGTAATTTGCGTTAAGTAAAATACAACAGTTTTTATGTGTTTCTGCTATATAATTGTTCTACCCGAGTAAAAATTTTGATATTGCACCATATCTATTTTGATCTGGCTCAATATATAATCAGATCTTATTAGATCTGGAATTTGACCTGATCTAATTATATCAGTTGTGATCAGTTCTGATACAAACTGATCAAATTAGATCTCGTTGGATCCGACATTTGTCCCACATATATTCTGATCTTATAAGATCTGACTTGATCAAAGTTGATATTGTAGCATATAGGGATAGCATCGATTTTTGGAATTTTGCAAATACTAATTACACTTTTATTTGAAATGTTAATAATTCAGTTTTATTCAGTAATAATAATGATGTTTTAACGTACATACATATAACATAATTAAAAACAGTTTTAAAACAAGAAAAAAAATGTAATAAATCTTATTAGATAAACAAATCTTAGACAATAATCACAATTGGAGAGGCAAGCGGTTTTCCGCAATTGTCCTCATAAAAATATAATTTAATCTAGTTTGGCGGAAAAACGCGGCCGGAATTTTTTTTTTCATATAAAACGAATGTGAACAGTTGCGGAAGAGTTATTGCCTCTATTGGTACACAAAATATTGAATGAGTCTTAAAATTTATATAAAAACACGTATAATGGTATTCGAATATATCCCAAAATCCGATTTTTTCTGGAATTTGGGGTAGATGTACCTTATGAACAATATCCGTGGATATTAAAATTTTTTTTTTTGATTTCAGGAAAAAAATTTTGGTCATCATACATTTGTTGTTGGGACAACTTATTTCATTGGTTCAGTCTTCATCTTCATATAATTCAAAATTTGTTTCCAATTCCAATTTAAGATCAATTTGAAATTTTGAAAAAATCTGAAACTGGAGAGAAATTTACAATACTTTGATTTTTAATTTTCATTTTCGTTGCTAGGATACTTACATTAACGTTAGAAACATCTATGAGCTGGATTCATATTGGTTTTCGTTTAGTTTGTTGGAAATAATAAACATTTTATTTTATTTTTCCAAAAAAAAATACAAATTTTTTTTATTGAAAATATATTTATTTTTTATTTGACAGAATTTTATATTTTTATTTTATTTTTTGTTTTGATTTTGTATTTACATTTTCAATTTTGTTTTCATTTGGTATAAATACAAATAAAAAATGACGAAGATTTTAAATATAGAGGGTGTTCATTAAAAATCGAATTCTAAAAAAGCTTCGTTGTTTGATTACGTTTATAGTTGATATTAAAGTAAATCATTCTTAAGTGACAGATATGAAAGAAGATATAACTAGATATAATACAAGAGATCGTTATATATAGCAGCAGATCTTACATATCTGATTATATATAATTTGATCTTGTGTAAGATATAAATATGTAGAATCATATCTTGTTAGATATAATTATATCTTTTCATTTTTACTCGGGTAGTTCTTTTTTTTTTTTTTGTATTTTTACCATTTTTTTTGGTAATTTTACCATATTTTTTTGGCAATTTTTTTTTTTAATTTGTCACCTAAAATGTCAATAAAAAGCTGCCAGTTATGAAAAATTAAGTTTTTCTTATTTTAACAGGTACTTAAACATCCAATCTACAATATCCAAAAATTTTTTTTTCCGATTTTTTAAAAATACTTGTGAAAATAATTGAAAATTAAAAAAAAATTGTTATTTTTTGACTAATTTTTCCTGGAAATATAAGAAATTTCTTGTGTAGCCTCCTTCGCAATTCTCATATGTTCTACTTAAGAAAAACGAAATGTCGAAAAAAATAAAAAAGTGCAGTGTTATACATTAAAAAGTATGTTAAAAGTGTTCAAGTGAAAAAAAAATCATTTCAGGTTGTTGAAGTGCTACTCCAGCTGGAAAAATAAGATGCACCAATAGAAAAAAACCTTTAAATTTACAAAACAAATATGTAAATTAGCCAAATTTTTTGTAAATTTACAAAACAAATATTAAAATTTAAAAAACAAAATTGTATACTTACGAAAAAAGTTGTAATTTTACAAAAATGAAGTAGAAAATACAAAAACAATATTGTAAATTTACAAATTTTTTGGTTAAACTACTGTTTTTACGGCAAAAAAATTAGAAAAAATGGTATATATACAATAAAAATTGTAAATTTACCACTTTTTATTGTAAATATACAAGTTTTTTGCCATAAAAAACAGTTGTTTAACCAAACAATTTGTAAATTTACAATTTTGGTTCATGATTTCCTACTTTATTTTGTAAGTTTACAATTTTTTTTTTTGTAAATTTTAATTTTTTTTTTGCAAATTTACAATTTTTATTGTAAATATACGTGTTTGTAAATATTTTTTTTTGCGGTAAAAGCAGTAGTTTAACCAAATAATTTGTTAATCTACAATTTATTTTTTTCATTTTCTATTTTTTCTTTGTAAAATAACAACCTTTTTCTGTAAGTTTACAATTTTGTTTTGTAAATTTACCAGATTTTTTGTAAATTTACAAAAAAAATGTTCACCTCAAAGTTAGTATTTTACAAAAAAAAATTGTAAATTTACATTTTCTTTTGTTAAATCAATTTACAAATTATCCCCGTAACATTACGGGGATTCTTGCTAGTACATATTTTACAAAACCTGCCCCGTAAAATCACGGGGATTTTATGTCATTTTACAAACTTTTTTTTTTGAGTGTATAAATGATAAGTATGTATGACAAGAATAATGTCGCATATGTATGAATAAAGCAGGTTTTTTTGTTTTTGTGTATCTGTGGCCCAATTTAAATATTTAAATGTTAAAAAAATACACTACAACAGTTGACTTGTCAGTTTTATATACACTCAAAAAAAAACCTTGTAAAGTTACCAAAAAATCTCGTGATTTTACGAGGCTGTTCTCGTAAAATAGAACGTAGGTAAAATTCTCGTAAAATTACAAGGATTTCCTCGTAATTTTAAATGCGCCAAAAATTGGTAAAATAACCAATTTTATTGGTAAAAATATTGTTTTAAAACCGGAAAAAAAAATGGTAAACTTACAAGAAAAATTGGTAAATATGTTTAAAAAAATGGTAAATTTACAAACTAAAATGGTAAATTTACAAAAAAAAAAAAAAAAAAATTTTGTTAAACAACATAAATCCTCCTAATTAAATCATTTTTGTAAAATAACTGTTTTTTTAAATTAACTAGAATCCTCGTAATAAATTTTTCAAAATTTTTTCAACTTTTTTTTTAATTTTTCAATTGTTGTAAAATTACAAATTTTTTTTTGTAAAATAACCTTTCAAAATGGTGAATACAATTACGAAAATAAATTTGTAAAATTACCAATAAAACTGTAGTTCTCGTTTGAGCAAAGTACAATTTTTTTTGTCAAAAAACAAGGAAAATTGTTAAATATTGGTAGAACGGGATTACAAGGCATTTTACCAGGCGTTTTACCAGTTTATTTTTTTGAGTGTACTAAAAACTAAAATTCATGGCTTATTTTGGTATTTTTTTAGAAATCTACATCAAACAGTGGTTGCAAAAACAGATTCTAAGGAAATTTTTAAATTCGTCGAAGATGATTGTGGTTTAAAATTCAACTGAAAAATCGTTTATTCTAACCAAAAACAAGTAAGAATCATACATCGAAAAAATAAAAAAAAAATGAGTAAATATTTAATACTATTAAGTAATTAAATTACTCAATTTTGCACCAGTAAACGATTTAATAAAATTTTATGAAATGTATGCCCAAAAATTTGAATAAATTTTTAATTCACACAATTAAAACTTTATTCAAAATTTTTCGTTTTTTTAATAAATTTTTTAATTGTGTCAAGTACAAATTTACTCAAAATTTATTAATTTATTTTTTTTAAAAGTTTAAAAAAGTTTCACATTTTTTTTTTTAAAAAACTTTTTTTTTTAAACTTAACAAATATATTTATGTCTTAAAGACAGAGAAAAATTTCATAAAGATGATTTCAAACTTTTATATACATACATATGTATACAAAAAAGTAGATTTGTCAAATATTCGCCTATTTAAAAAACCGGTTTTCGAATACATCGAAAAACCGCCTTTTAAAAAAATCGGGTTTTCGGTTTTGTAACTAAAAACCGTTTTCGAATAATCGGTTTTTCGTTTTTTTTTTTTGAATTATTTATTTAATAAAAAAGGAAAACAAGCATGTCCGTCTGTATAAAACACGATTCAGTGCAAAATAAAAAGCAATACCCCTTTGGCACAAATATGTCTCATGGTCATAGGCCGGCTACGTTAGTGACAAAATCGAAAGACGACACTTTGTAACATGTTTTTTTTGTGTATTTTTGTAAAACAAAAGAAACATTTTTATGGTAGAAGTTGGACCCAGGGGAATACAAAATTTAGTTTTTTTTCTGCTCGTCACCTTTTGTGGGCGTGTATATAAAAAATAGTTTAAATAATGATAAAATTGTGTTTCTATAGCGCCAAAAGCATTGTAAATGAACTTGAAAAATCAGTACAAATCAGTACAAAGTTTTTTGATCAGTACAGGTTAGGTTAGGTTAGGTTAGGTTGTAAGTGGCTGCTGACGTTTTACGTCAACACACGTAGACTCTGAGGTCCATTGTGATACCACGGGATCGTAATAGGTTTCCCTACTAATCCCTGTCGTTAAACCAGTTTGAGCTTCTTATGAAACTCCTTAGATGTTGAATTTTGACATCCGACAAATCAGAAAGATCGTACAGCTCCCTAGATCCCAGTGAAGCAAGTCGCTGACCAGAAAGTGCCGGGCAATGGCAAATAAAGTGTTCGATAGTTTCCAACTCCTCTTCATCCATGCAACTTCGGCAAAAGTCATTCGACGGCACATTTAACCGCTCTGCGTGCTTCCCTATAAGACAGTGTCCGGTAATTATAGAAACCACCGTCGAAATCTCTCCTCTTGGAAGCGATATCAGCTCACTTGTGCGCCCCTGATTAAGAGAAGGCCAAATCAGTCGTGTTGTCTCACACGTCCATCCATTTGCCCATCTTTGATTAGTCTCCGTCGCAGAACAAAGCCGTAGGTTTTGCTTGCAAGTTTCAAGAGGCATACCAACACATTCCAATTCTGTTGGAACCTGTAAGGTAGTTCCTAGTCTTGCAAGCTCATCGGCTTTGCAATTCCCTGGAATGTCTCTGTGCCCTGGGACCAATATGAGTCGTATGTTAAACTGCTTGGCCATCTCATTTAAAGACGTGCGGCAGTTAAGGGCAGATCTTGTTTTCAGAAACATTGAATCCAGGGACTTGACCGCGGCTTGACTGTCAGTATAGATGTTGACTGCGGTTGTAGACAAGACATTGCAGCTCAACCAGTCAGCCACTTCCTTTATTGCCAGCATCTCTGCCTGGTAAACACTGCAATGATCTGGCAATCTACGAGCCAGGCTCAATCCAAGCTCTTCCGAATAGACCCCAAAGCCCACTTGTTCGTGCAGCCTCGATCCATCTGTGTAAAAATTTATGGTAGCTCCACTTCCCGGAGTATCCCCCATCCAAGACTCCATGGATGGTATCATAGTGGTAAAGTGGCGCTTAAAGAGGCTCAAAGAGGGAGCACAATCCACATTTTGTGGAATTGTTATCTTTTTCAAGATCGCGCTATGGCCACAATCGCTGCTCCTCCATTGCAGCGTGCTATTAAGTCGAATTGCCGACGCAGCTGCATACTGCCTACCCAATATGTCCAAGGGTATCAGGTGAAGGAGGATTTCTAATGCAGCCGTAGGTGTAGTACGAAGAGCACCAGTGATGCACATTGACGCCATTCTCTGTACCTTCGTGATAAATACACAGTTCGCCTTTGTTTCTAAAGCAGGCCACCAGACAATGATTCCATACAGCAAAATTGGACGCACCACTGCTGTATAGATCCAATGAACGACTTGAGGGCTAAAACCCCATCGTTTTCCAATGGCCCTTTTACAGGAATACAAAGCAATCGTTGCTTTTCTCACCCGTTCCTCAATATTACGCCTGAAATTCAGCTTCCTATCCAGAAATACTCCAAGATACTTGGCTCCATCTGAGAAGGTGATTTCAGTACCGTCCAGAGAAATAGGATCGAAAGCAGGAATCTTATTTTTACTTGTAAATAAAACAAGCTCTGTTTTACTAGGATTAACTCCTAGACCACAGTCTCTTGCCCATTTAGACAGATCTTTCAGAGAACCCTGAAGAATGTCCCGCAATGTTGGCAGATGCTTCCCCTTTACCGCTATCGCGACATCGTCAGCATATGCGACAACATGACAACCACGTGCTTCTAGAGAAGTAGCATTGAATTCAGTGCCAGGTTCCAAAGAAGCGGCGAAAGAACACCTCCTTGTGGTGTGCCCCTATTGACAAATCGAGATATGACGGACGCTCCCAATTCAGACGTTATACGTCTACTGGCAAGTAGGCTTTCCACCATTAAAACGATTTCACGCTTTACTCCCAGACCAGACAATGCCAATATTATCGATTCTGGGATGACATTATTAAAAGCCCCCTCAATATCAAGAAAGGCCACCATAGTGTACTCTTTTACCGAAAGCGATCTCTCGATGGTACCAACGAGCTCATGAAGAGCTGTTTCCGTTGATCGTCCCTTGCTGTATGCATGTTGCTTTGTCGAAAGCAACCTCGGGTCAATCACTCTACGCAAATATGAGTCTATCATTCGTTCCATTGTCTTTAACAAAAAAGAAGACAGACTAATTGGTCTGAAATCCTTCGGAGCTGTGTGGGAACTTTTCCCAGCCTTCGGGATAAATACGACTCTGGTATCCCTCCATTTTAAAGGAATATACGACCAGTTGATGCATGCTGTGTATAGATTATACAGCAACGGGGCTATATAGTCCGACACTTGCTGCAACTCAGCCGGGATTATACCATCAGGTCCCGGGGATTTATAGGGCCTGAAACTTTTTATCGCCCAGATTAATGTTGGCATATTTATTATTTCCGAAGCAATTTCAGATGCTTGGGCGTCAGAACGTTCCAAAGCTTGAAACGGCGTCATGGAATTGCCCGGAAAATGCGAGTTTAAAAGGAGATCCAGCGACTCTCCACTGGAGGAAGACCACACCCCATTAGGATCTTTCAGGTATCCCAGGGTGCAAGGAGAAGAAGCCAAAACCTTGCGCAGCCTGGATGCCTCAGAAACGTCTTCTATGTTTCCACAGAAGTTTTTCCAAGAATCACATTTTGCATTTCTGATCATCTTTTTATAACTCTTAAGTTGCAGCCTGTATGCAGACCAGTCCTCGTCCGCTCTTGAAAATTTAGCCTTATTAAAGAGCTTTCTGCAGGAATCTCTGCTCGTCTGCAACTCATTTGACCACCAAGGTGGCTTTTTTTTCCCTCTAGGCTTTGCAGAAGGGCAAGACGCATCCAGGCACCTATTACAAACATTTGTTATATGGTCAACCAGACAGTCAATTTCCGCCAAACTATGCGGTTCAGATAAGGGTACTTCATCCAAAAGCAAAGAAAAAGTCTCCCTATATTTCACCCAGTTTGTTCTCCTCAGATTTCTAGAGACTGTCTCAACCGGGGCACGCTCCCTGAGTAAAAACTCAATGTAGCGATGATCTGAGAAAGAATGCTCTTCCAAAACTCTCCAGTCATCAATTCTATCAGACAATGTATCTGATACAAGTGTTACGTCAAGAACCTCTTGCCGCGTACTTGTAACGAAAGTTGGTTCACCACCCTTGTTACAGATATACAGGTTAGTGCTTAACAAAAACTCCAAATGTGATTCGCTTCTATCATTTGTGTCTGTACTTCCCCATATCGAATGATGTGCATTAGCATCACAACACACTACTAACTGGTGTCCCCTAGATTCAGACTCCCGAATTAGACCGACAACCTTCTCCGGGGGTATTGACCCCGGATTAGGAAAATACGCAGAGGCGAGCCAAATAGACTTCCCACGAAGCTCTAAGCTAGCCGCTGTAACATCCATATCACTAAAAGTTGATAAAAAGAATATATTTAAGCCATTTTTTGCCAAGATGCAGGCTCTTGGTGAGCCCTCTCCTTTGGCAACCACCAACTTAAACAACCACCAACTTGATCAGTACACGTGATCAAAAATCAGTACATTTACAGATCAAATCAGTACGAATGGTCAGCCCAAAAATATGTCTCTCTATAAAATAATTTTTCATGTCGACCCTCTTAGCACATTTATTATTTCCTCAATCTAGACGCTATCAAGCTTTAATTAAAGCTTGGTAAATTACCTACACAACATTTTTTAAGAACACTTCTTCGATTTTATATATTTAACTTTGTCTTTAACGAATTGTTATACTTATCTACTGCACGAATGAAAGTGTAAGCCACTGTGCAGTTAGTTAACTTATAAGTTTAATGCTCCTTTTTAATTAAGTAGAATTTAAAACCAGATTATTTATAAAAACAAAATTTACTTTTATATTAAAAAAATTTCAAAGCTCTAAAAATTCATAAAAATCAAGTTTTTAAATATAGTATAATGATATCCAGTGTACTAACAACAATAGCAATAAAAATAATTATAACCCCAAAAATAACATTGAAACCACATTGCATCAACACCAGGCTCATCATCACTTTTGTTGTCATCAGGTTTGGTTTTCACACACACACACATTCATACACTTTGCTATAATCCATGTCAGGAAGACGTGTTTGAATATATCCAGGTTATAACTTGAGGGTTGTTTGTTATAATTTTTACACCACCTGATTTACATATGATGAAAACAAACCTGTTATCGTCAGCTGCAATATAAATGGACCTTACTAGAAAAATTCTGTTAATCAAACTTTTGATTAGGCTTTTCATGAATTTTTTAAGGGAAAATCTAAGAACTAATAATTTCAGTTAATTTTTTATAGCCAGCCATGATAGACTTTCGACCTAATTCTAAAGGATTTTGACCTTTTGTTACCGTATTCAGATTCATCCATCTTCATCTAAAAAGCAGAAGGCCGAAACTACACTATTGTCTTATTAAAGGAAATTCATGAAGCATTAACACTGTGCTACAAAAAAACAAAATCGGAAATCCTTTTCAATGAGCTAGTAAAGGTTGTAGGTCTCGTCGAAAAGGTCATAAAAATGCCCATCTAACTTTCCAGACACCTTCAAACTTTAAAGATATTGTCAAAAAACGTTTTTTGTGACTTTTCTTACACTCAAAATAATAACTCTGTAAAATACTCTGTAAAATGACTGTAATCTCAATTCAACAGATATTTGACAGAGTTTTCTGTCAAAATACAGATTTAAAGAAAATACTTTGTATTTTGTTGTGACAAAAAAACAAAGTTTCCTCTGTTATATTACTTTTTACTTTGTAATCTTAATTTAACAGATAATTAACAGAGTTTTCTGCTAAAATACAGAAAATACTTCGTATTTTTTTATAACCAAAAAAGTTTTGTGTTTTGAGTACTTTTTGTTTTTGTTACCAAACATCAAAATTTTCTATGTATATTTTTTGTTTTTTTGAGAAAAAGTAGCAAAAAAAGTTATCAAAAATTTTTTTCAGAACTCTTATAAAAATTTTACAAAATAACATGCAACTAAACTCTGTAAATTTACAGAGTTTTTTCTGTAAATTTTTTTTTGCATCAAATGTATTTTACAAATATATGTAAATTTACATAGTTTTCTTTGCTAAATGGTGGTTTATTTAACTAATGTTTTACTAGAAACTCTGTAAATTAACAGTTTTTTTTTGTCCAAATCATTTAACAGAGTTTTATAATTAAATAATAACGTTTTTTCTGTAAAAAAGCTTTCATATTTAACCAATATTTTACTATAAACTCTGTAAATTAACAGTTTTTTTCTGTCAAAATCATTTTACAGAGTTTTTTAGTAAAATTACCAAGAAATGTTGTTAGCTGGAAAAGTATGGTGTACTCTGTTAAATTAGCAGAGTTTTTCTGTAATTTAACAGAGTTATTATTTTAAGTGTACTAAACCACATGTAACTCAGAAACTTTTCAACCGATTTTCAATTTTTGAAATGCTTTAGATCGAAGAAATATAGGACTTTTCATGTGTGTCTGTACATATAAGAAAGACATGTGTTGATTTTTTCAATAATATCTAACACTATTTTTAGTTTTTAAAAAAAAATTTCGATTTTATCGATTTTTTCTGCTATTTTTTTGCTCAACAACCTTTATATTTGTAACCGTATTCTTCGAGAAAATTTAATTATGAACACGAAGCTTTATTCTTAAAATCGGATAACAATTAAAAACGAAAATTAAATTTTGCATGAAATCGCCCAGGCAAAAAAAATACAAAAAGAGCATCATGAGAGGTCGCGTACCATAATTTAGAAGGTTTTTGGCTCGCTAAATCCGAATTTGATCATGAAATTGCTCTATCGCAAAATTTTTTGATTTAACAAGATATGTTAAATATCTCAAAAACCTGACGCGATAGAGTAATTTTAAAGCCGGAATCGGATTCAGCGCGCCAAAAATCTCATGATGAATTTATTTTTTCGCCTAAATAATCCAAACATCGATTTCCATGCAAAATTTTAAGTTTCTTTTTAAAAAAAATATTACAACTCTGTCAATTACTATCCGATTTTTCAGGATAAAGATCATCCTATTCAGAATTAAATTTTCTTTAAAAATACGTTTAAAAAATATAAAGGTTGTTGAACGAACTATAGCAGAAAAAAAAAACGATAATCTCGAAAAATTTTCCAAGAAATTGTATATTATGTATTGAAAAAATGAATCGATAATTTTTTTATATGTATACCAATTCACGTGTATGGAAAACTATATTCTTCATCTATCTAAAACAGTTAAAAAATTTAAAATCGATTAAAAAGTTTCTGAATTAGACGAGGTTTAGTGCGAAAAGTCCCAAAAACGCGTTTTTTTTATAATAACTCTAAAATTTGAAGTTGTCTGGAAAGTTTAATGGGCCTTTTTGTGATTTACTCGAGATCTACAACCAATACTATGTCACGTCATGTTTAAATTTTGTTAATTGAGTCGCACTTTTTATCATAATAGTGCATAATGGTCCAAATTCATAGTATGAGAGTATACTAATTTTGTCACTTTGTTTTTAGCGCATAGAAATATCGGTCTGGGACCCTATAAAGTAAATATATTATCACAATGGACCTCAGAGTCTACGTGTGTTGACGTAAAACGTCAGCAGCGACTTACTGATTCATGAGGATTCTATGGCATTCCACGAATGTCCATCTGTCCTTTCGTCTGTCTGTTTAAAACACAATGCAGTCCAAAACAAAAGAGATAGCCTCCAGAAGCTTGGCTTATGGTCCTAGATTGGTTAAGTTCGTAAATGTGGCAAAATCGGGCCAGGAGGAAAATGTTTCCCCTTCAAGAGCCCCCTTTTAGTGCATTAAGCATAATAAATGAATTAGTAAACATATTTCACGAGAAGTATGTGTGTTCCACAGCCTCCGCCAAACAGCCCTGTTACATTTTTTTAATATGGTGGAGGGTATACTAGATTCAGCATAGCTGAATTTAACACTCTCACTTGTTTATTTTTTTCATAAATAAAAAAATTAAGCAAAGTCACTTGAGTTAAATCTCTATTTCTCTTTTCTCTTTTCTCAACACAATTTTGAAAATCGATTTTTATAAATAAGTTTTAGCTTTTTGAATTTTTGGTGACGATATATATTTAGTTTCATATTAATACATTTAATGCATAAAATGTAATGTTCATGTACATTAGACTGGAGTTTATTTTACTATATAACCGATTTTCATTTAATTTTAAGTTATCTGGCAATTTAAAATTCCACCGGATCTGAAACATATTTTCAAATGCAGTAATTTTCGTGAATAAATTTGAGGGTCACCAAAATTTAAATTACTCATTCTCATTGTCAGTCATTTGTGAGTGAGATGACAATTTCTTAAATGATTAGTGAGCTAGTCCAAATATTTAATGGCATAACGAGAAAAAAAAACAAAAAGATGAGAATATCAATTACTTAATAAACTTATTCAATTTTCGAGATATCTTAGCTTAAAGTTTGAAAAAACCCAGTTTTTCGCCATTTTCGAGACGTAATAACTTCGCGAATTCACCTTTATTTATAAAACCTAATATGTAGTCTGAAAATCCTACTTAATACCTTTAAAATAAATGTTGTTTGCCCGTGGAGCAGGTTCGGATTATATTATCAAATAAAAGAAAAGATTTCAAATGGTTTCAGAGAAAAATCTCTATTTTTATTGGTATAAATATATTACCTTTTACAATACACACCTTAGATTAGGGTGCTCCAAAAAAATGAAGTTGTTAAATATTGGCCGTAACTCCCCCCAGAAATATGCATTTGGGTGTAAAAATATGTTTTGCAAAATTATAGGCTAATCGGATGAGGGTAAGGCGTGACGCATCGGTCCTGAATTTTTAAAAACGGATTACAAGGGGAAAATACCACTTTTTTTCATTTTCTCAATTTTTTTGATATTTTAAGTAAAGTTTGAATTCAAATGGTCACTGAATTTTGATTAAGAGTTAATTGTCTATCAAATAAGGCATTAAAAAATTAAATCGGTTGAAAATTAGCCGAGTTATTACAACTTCCCCCGGCAACTAACGTGTGGCAGACCACTTGATCAAGGAATTCGAGCCCCATTTTTGAAATTTATTGAAATTATCTACTGTAATAAAATTTTTTTATTCTTCAAGCTTCAATGTCCTAAGATGATGAGTATTTATCATATTGTTCTTTCCTAACTTGTTTTAATTTTATGCTAAAAAGGTCTGAATTTTTAAGCACGGTTTTCAAATCTCCAATTTTACATTTTTATTTTTTTTGTTAAAGAAATTTAAAAAAATCGACTATTGGAGTTTAAGGATTTGTTAAGCACATATAAAGGAATAAAAACCCAAAAAATTGTAGGCTTTGCTGTTTTCATTTGGCTATTACAGTGATGTAATTTCAGCGGATTTCGGGAAAGTAGTGATTTTTGACACTTTTTTAGCTTTTATTTATTTTTTTTTTTGGGTTTTTTTACAAACTTCATATGTTTTGGACCGAATTATATCAACACGAGATAGAATACTTCAATTCGCAAATTTAGGGCAAAAATGGGAAATTAAAAATTGCCCCAACTAAAGGTCAAAGGTCAAATTTTAGAAGATTTTGAATTTTTAAACATTAAAAGATTTTCTGAGTGGAAATATATGAAACTACTTGATGTCATTTTAAACGGTCTTAACATATGTCTTTTTATTTAAATTCAGAATATTAACCCTTTAGTGATGGTGGGGCCTATTCGACCCTTTGAACAAAATACACTTACTTACAGCACTTAAGGGTTACTTACAGCACTTAAGGGTTACTTACAGCACTTAAGGGTTAAATTTCTAAATTTTAATTATTTGGCATTTAGTTTAGACCAATTAAAATAACATCAAGTAGATTCAGCAAAATCCGCCCAGCAAATCTGTTAATGTTTAAAAATTCAAAATTTTCTAAAATTTGACATTTGACCCTTAACAGGGGCAATTTTTTATATCTTAATTTCGGCCTAATTCTGCGAATTGAAGTATTCTATCTCGTGTTGATATAATTCGGTCCAAAACATATCAAGTTTGTAAAAAAAAACAAAAAAAAAATAAATAAAAGCTAAAAAAGGGCCAAAAATCACTACTTCCCGAAATCCGCCGAAATTACATCACTGTAATAGCCAAATGAAAACAGCAAACACAACAATTTTTGGGGTTTTTATTCCTTTATATGTGCATAATAAATCCTTAAACTCCAATAGCCGATTTTTTAAAATTTCTTTAACAAAAAAAAAAATAAAAATTTAAAATTGGAGATTTGAAAATAGTGTTGAAAAATTCAGACCACTTTAGCATTTATTTAAAACAAGTTAGCAAAACGCAATATGAAAAATATGTATCTTCTTAGTACATTAGGACTTGAAGAATAAAAAAATGTCTTTACAGTAGATAATTTCAATAAATTTCAAAAATGGGGATCAAATTACTTGATTAAGTGGTCTGACACACGTTAGTTGCCTGGGGAAGTTGTAATAACTTGGCTGATTTTCAACCGATTTTATTTTTTAATACCTTATTAGATAGGCAATTAGCTTTAAATCACAATTCAGCAATCATTTGAATTCAAACTTAACTCAAAATACCCAAACAATTGAGAAAATCACAAAAAAGTCATATTTTCCCCTTGTAATCCGTTTTTCAAACTTCAGGGCAGATGCGGCACGCCTTACCCACATCCGATTACCCTATAATTTTGCAAAACCTATTTTTACACCCAAATGCATCTTTTTAGGGGGAGTTATGGCCAATATTTAACAACTTCATTTTTTTGGAGCACCCTAGTGTAGATATATGCACGTAGTGCTTGTAGATGAACGATTAATACTTAACGAATAGAAAATATATAAAGTGGCGACGAACAATGCTTAAAGTCCCGTTAACGGTTTACCAGCTGAATTCTATGCTAAACTCCTTACAGAGTTGCACGAAAAGTGTAGCAAACTAGAATTGAACTAGTATTAACCCTTTAAGGAGCAAGTGCCACAAAAAGGGGACAGTTTAAATCAAATAAAAGTATTTGAGCTTAAACAAATGTTTAACCTCTGTAATATATTGTTTCTTCTCTGAGATATCTTAACATGAAGTTTAAAAAATTCAGGTTTTCGCTATATTCAATTGTGGCTAAATTACACTGTGCTACAAAAGACCAAAAATAAAATATGCAGGGGTTCTCATATGAAAATTCGGGTTGGTTGGAGTCCATAGAGTACTGTTATACTCATAGTTTTTCTGGATCACTTCGTTAAGTACGTTTTTTATTGGCAAATGTGTTGAAAAACGGCAATTCTTAAATTACAACTTTAAAAATATATTACTTTGTTAGTTTGCGACTGATTTTCGATTTTATGGATTTTTTTGAAAGGTATAAGTCTTACCTTTTAAACAAAACAAAAATATTAAAAATCGATCAAGAATTGGCTGAGCTACGATCGTTTAAGTTAAAAAAAATCCAATTTTTTGAAAAATTTGTCATGTTCTTTATACTCTAAGTTGAAAGTGCATCATTAAACAATTTTTGTTTTATTTTTGTATAAAAGTATAGTAAAGAATCTTTCCAAAACACCAAAAAACATAAAAATCGGTTAAAAAATGAATGAGTTGTGCTAAGTTTTGTGATAGGACATTTTTAATTTTTTTCAGAAATGCTTTTAATTCAGGTATTATTCATAAATCTTATTGCTAGTAGTAATTTTATGTGCCTATGCATATAAACAAGAGATGGTAACATAATTAGATTTGTGCGTGATTGACACATGATCACAAGTGAGCGTGACTGAAAATCAATTTTACTCACGTGGTTGTGTGAGTGGAATAAAAAAATGGGCGTGTCAGTTGCTTCTAAATTCCATTTATAATTTTTTGGTTTTGTTTGAAAAACATGAGTGTTACTTCTTAAAAACAAAAATATTGAGAATAGATTGAAAATAGGCTCGTTTAAGTAAAAAATCTTTTTTGAAAAGTAATACCTGCAACATTTTTATGACAGAAAAAGTTGTACGTTCGCAAACATTTTTGAAACGCCATTGGTAAAATTGTAGGATCATTTGATGGAAATTTTACCTATTTATAAATAAACGTATGAGGCATTCCACACCAAATATCCAGCAAAAAAAAAAAACATGTGTACCGTAAATTTCTGAACAGGTTGTATGAATAGACCTATATGGAGCTAAGAAAATTGCGTTTTTGGTTTTAAAATTTTTCAAAAACTGGACTTAGGAGGTCAAATATTGGAAAAATGGTAAAATTTGTGTTGAGTTACCTTGTTTAAATATTTATTAAATTAAAACGGAATGTACCACAATCTCAAACATCGGTTAAATTTTTTTGGAAAATTTTCAGAATTAGTTCTGAAATTTTTGCATTTTTAAAAAAAAATTCAATTAATCAAAAACCCGGCCACTTTTTTTATACCCTCCACTTAGTGATAGAGGGTATATACATATAAGTTTGTCATTCTGTTTGTAACTCATCGAAATATCGATCTGGGACCCCATAAAGTATATATATTCATGATGCCCGATCGATTTTAAGACATTCTAGCGATGTCCGTCTGTCTGTCTGTGGAAAATGCTGTCGCGGACAAAATATTGCACAGAGATGACTGAAACTTAACATGTTTATTGGAAGTTCTCCCGAGAAATTTGGTATTGCATTTGAGCCATATCGGTTCAGCGGTTCAAAAGTTATGAACGAAAATGTAAGCACACCTCAAAAATTTCAGTACATTCAACATAACCTAAAAACACAAAATGCTTTAATTCGGCTTCTGGTTGGCATATGTGAACATAATTGAACACCAAATGGTATTTAAAAAAGTACGAACACAAAAAAAGAAAAAAATCGCGGATTTTTTTTACCAAAATTTTTTTCGCGGAAATTTTTTTTTTCAAAATTTTTTTTTTTTTTCAAAAGTAATTTCCTTTTAAATAAAGTTTTTTGCAATAATCTTTTTGAAATTGTGGAGGGTATCACTACATTCGGCAAGGCCGAATTTAACTTTTTTACTTGTTGTAAGCTTAGATGTTTGTCTATCCACACAAATAAATTCAGACATAGGTTTTTTTGAGAAAATCGGATTTGAATATTAATTTTCATAACAATTTTGTAATTTGCTTGTATTTTCTTGTTTCAACGTAGCGAATGACTATTAAATATTTGCATTAGTCATACGCTACGTTGAACCAAGCAAATTACCAAATTGTCATGAAATTCAAAATTCAAATGCGATTTCTCGAAAATAACGAAAAAAACACATTACAATTTTTTTGTGTGGATAGACAAACTAGAGATGGGAACATGAGCAGATAAGAGCGTGAGTGTGACTGAATTCAATTTTACTCACGTGATTGTGAGTGAGTGTGAGAAAGATTATTGCGTGAAAGAGTGAGCGTGAGTTGATTTTTTTGCGTGAGTTTGCGTGATTTATTTTCTCTTCATATTTCCTTTCATTCCAAAAAAAGTAACAAAAAAAATGTAAAATTTTGCTTAACTTCAGATTTCGTCCCGAAAAAATCAAAACAAATGTAAAATTTTAGATTTTGCTGAAAATTTTTAAAGATTTTTGAAATTATTTTTAGTATAAATAAGAATATCGTGAGTGGGAGTCAACGTTAGCGTGAGTGACTCTTGCATCGGCGTACGTGAGTGTGAGTTGTACTAAATTTACACACGTGATTGTGAGTGAGTGTTAGAAGAAAAATTATGCTCGTGATTGAGTGAAAGTTAAAATTCACTCACGTGACCATCTCTTAGACAAACATCTAATCTTTAAAAAAAATTAAAAAAAAAACAAATGTGGCCGGATTTTTTATAAATTGACTTTTTTAAAAAATGGAAAATTTCAGAACGGGTTCTGAAATTTTTTTTTATTTCACTCACACTTTTTTATTCCACTGACACTCACTCACAACGACGTGAGTAAAATTGATTTTCAATCACGCTCACTTGTGATCATGTGTCAATCACGCACAAATCTAATTATGTTACCATCTCTTGTTTATATGCATAGGCACATAAAATTACTACTAGCAATAAGATTTATGAATAGGGCAAGTACTTTCATGAAAATGCATATTTTTACTCCGCACTCTAAAGATAAGATAAATTAAATATCTATCCGAATCAATAAATTTGCAATAAAATGGCATCGATTTGTAGTTGCATATATTTGCATATTTTGGTATAAATGCATATTTTTGCATATTTTCACAAAAATTGCACTTTTTTTAATTTTCATTAACATTTTTTAAAAAAATCATTTCAAAAATGTAATCTAACAAACATAATCTAAAACCGATCCACCATTTCTTGTAAAAAATATTATTTTCTGATAGAAATGATATTCTGAGACAGTTTTTATAAAAATTTGTTTCAAAAAAAAATTTAGATTCTTAAATAAAGCTTTAAATTTAAGAATATCTTACAGAAAAATGGACTCAGAAAAGCCTATACAAAAACATTTATTCTCCAGGTCCGATTGGTATTGAATTTTAGAGAAATTTGCACAGTAGTTAAGAAGTTATGAACAAATCCGTGAAACTAAAATTGGTTTTATCCCGAATCCAAGTATTGAACAAAACGCTTAACACGTTTTATTACAGATTTTTGGCCACAAAAATATTTTACTAAGAATTTTTGTGACTCAAATATTTTTTAAACTCAAAAACGTTTTACACCCAAAAATATTTTTTTTTTTTTTCAAAACTTGCTAAAGAAGTATTTGACTTCAAATTTAATGTTTTTAGTAAACATTTTTAAAAATTTGTTTACTTCCAAGTCGATTTTAAAGTTTTGTTTATTTATAAAATTTGTTCCAGAAATATTTTTTGACTTCTAAAGAAAATTTGTTCATTTAAAATTTTTTATCACAAAATGTGTCATTAAAAAAATATTTTCCAATTAAAAGCTGAGTTCACTCAAAAAACATTTATTTAATATTTTAGAGGGAATTGAAGTATTTGAAAAAAATCTAATTTATCTTAACAAAACCCTTTTTTAGTAAAAGCAATTCATTTTTAATACATATTTTTAAATTTTAAGTGCATATTTTTCGAATTTTAGGAGCATATTTTTGATTTTTAGATGCATATTATAGGCACATATTTTTGATTTTTAGATGCATGAAAGTACTTGCCCTATTTATGAATAATACCTGAACTACAAGCATTTCTGAAAAAAATTAAAAATGTCCTATCACAAAACTTAGCATAACTCATTCATTTTTTAACCGATTGTTATGTTTTTTGGTGTTTTGGAAAGATTCTTTACTATACTTTTATACAAAAATAAAACAAAAATTGTTTAATGATGCACTTTCAACTTAGAGTATAAAGAACATGACAAATTTTTCAAAAAATTGGATTTTTCTTAACTTAAACGATCGTAGCTCAGCCAATTCTTGATCGATTTTTAATATTTTTGTTTTGTTTAAAAGGTAAGACTTATACCTTTCAAAAAAATCGAAAATCGGTTGCAAACTAACAAAGTAATAATTTTTTAAAGTTGTAATTTAAGAATTGCCGTTTTTCAACACATTTGCCAATAAAAAACGTACTTAACGAAGTGATCCAGAAAAACTATGAGTATATCAGTACTCTATGGACTCCAACCAACCCGAATTTTCATATGAGAACCCCTGCATATTTTTGGTGTAGCACAGTGTTATTTTTCTTAAAACTGAATTTGGGCCGCTATTATAAAAAAAACATGAAAATCGGAATAGATCCTTTGCGATATTATCCTTGTAAGAGAAAAGTTAAAAAAATTGCCACCCTGGTATACAAATAAATACAGATATGTATTGCTAACATTTACGTTTTACCTTCTAGCATTAACTCTTTTTTTCGTCAGCTACCATTTGTCAAACTCCAGTTTTAATGATGTTTAATACTCGTATCTGTTGAGTTTTTCATAATTTATAAACCAACAATTGTAATTTTTTTAATGTGTCTTTGTATTAGAGTGAGCATGATAAAGCATTTTTTTGTTTAAATGTAATTGGTTAAGGTCGAAAAAGTTACGAAAAAAATTTAGATCAATAAAAAACATGTCCAATTCGACATATGGATAATTAAAATACTGATAAAATTGTATTACTTAAAGGCAAAAGTCATAAAAAAAAGTTCCTCTTACGACGTATAATTTTAAAGATTCTAACCTTGTTTCAAATTATAATTTTATGCTCGTCAAAGCACTTTCAGAAACCTATCAAATAAATAAAGTTCGCAGGCGTATGAGTGATATTAATAAACTAATTCCTTTAGTTTAATATTAATCATACGCTTACAGAAGCCTATCAAATAAATAAAATTCGTAGGCGTATGAGTGATATTGCTATTAAATAATTCTTTTAATTTAATATCAAGGATGGGTACCAATTCGATAAAAGAATTGGTATTGGTATTGGTTTTTAAAATTATAATAGTATTGGTATAGGTATTGGTTTTCATTTTTTGTTGAATTGGTATAGGTTTCGGTATTGGTTTTGAATTATTTAGGTATTGGGTATTGGTATTGGTTTTAGCCTCGAATCGGTATCGGTTTTTAATAAGTATTGGTATTTATCTTATATCGGTTTTGGTATTTGTATGCAAAAGGTTTTGTCGTTAATATTAATTAATTTAACGTAAGTCGTCCGCCCACAGTGCACACTGGGGCGAGATGGTAGGTTTTTTGGCCAGAAGTCTCTGCAGGTCGTAAATGTTAACCGATTTTTTGAAATTCAGAATATAAGCCTGTATTAAGGTAATAAATAAGTGCCTTGAAAGTTTTTGAAATCGAAACCACAAGGAAACTATTTCAGGGTGGACACTTAATTTTTAGTAAAATTTACAGATGTTATACATAGATGAAACAAATGAAGAGAAACTTGTCTTTTGTTTATGTATTTGAATTAGAGATGGTCTGTGGTCCCGTAATTTGCGTGACTCAAAAATCCACGTGATTCATGCGTGAGCGATTTTTATTTAAATCACGTGATTATAGAGTGATTTTCATTTAAATTAAGTACCATATTAGGGTAATAAATAAGTGACTTGGAACTTTTTGAAATCGGACCTACAAGGAAACTATTTCAGGGTGGACACTTCATTTTTAACAAAATTTACAGATGTTATAGATGAATCAAATGAAGAGACACTTGCCTTTTGTTTAAGTATTTGAATTGGAGATGGTCTCTGGTCCCGTGATTCACGCGTGAGCGTGAGTGATTTTCATTTAAATCATTTGGTTATAGAATGATTTTCATTTGAGTCAAGTGACTAATTATGGTAATAAATAAGTGCCTTGAAACTTTTTGGATTCAGACCTACAAGGAAACTTTTTCAAGGGTGGACAGTTCATTTTAAATAAAATTTACAGATGTTATAGATTAAACAAATAAAAAAACACTTGTCTCTTGTTTATGTATTTGAATTGGAGATGGTCGCTGGTCCCGTGATTTGCGTGACTCAAAAAAGTGATTTTCACTTAAATCACGTGATTGTACGTGAGGGATGTTTTTTTTTTTTGAAAAACCCCTTTAAAAAAAAAAATTTTTGCAGTATTTGCATTCAGAATTAAAACAAACAAACTTTAAACTAAATAGTACATGCTTAACCCATTTTGGACAAAAATTCATTTTGTTTTTTTGGAAAAATGTACCTATTTAGTAAAATTAGCACCGTCTGATCTCAAAACTCTTGTAAAAAAATTTTAATGTTGCGTTATTTCAGAAAAGCCTGTATTTCAACTTTTTATGCAATTTTAATATTTGGATTTATTTGCTATTTTATTAATTTATTTCGTTATTTTCAAAATAAATAGTTTCAAAATAATTCAAGTTAGTGAAATTTGATAATAAATTAAATCTAAAAAAAAATTTTCGTTTTTGCTTGAAACAATTTCTGTGCTGATGCACATTGCATTTAATGCACATATAAATGAAGGTGGGCAAGGGGAGATATTTTTCAATTGCAGAAAGATGAGACTTAACATTTGTAACAAAATATACCTGAACTTCATCTCTTCATACATAAATATTTTTTTTGAAAAAGGTGATCGAAATGGGTTATCATGCAGGGGGCCCTTTTTCGATTTTAGATCTTTTGCCAATTGCGATTACACGGGTCAATTTTTTTCTTATATGGGGTTCACACTTACGACCTTAAACAAGTTGTTCAACAAAACACCAGTAACAGAATAAAAACGTAATGGATACAGAAAAAACAATTTTTTAAACACCTTAAACTCTCAAAAATAGCAAGTGTGAACTGCACATTTTGCGTTCTTAAATTCTTATATAATATGACTGTGCCTCTAATACAGCGATACGCAGACACATACTATAACATTTATGCTTGTGTGGGTAGTAGCAAGCGAAAAGTCAACAAATTTGCTTAAGCAACAGAATTTTATAGTGTATGTGTGTTGACAGCGCACAAGCAGCGCCTATTCCCGCGGGAATAGGAATTACAAAAATGCGTATCACTGCTCTAATAAAACAATAAAAATTTTTTTCTGGATTCTGGTGTTGTGACATAAAATTTTGTAACGTCTGCTTGATTAAAATTTTGGAATTTCCAAAAAAAGGCCATTAGTATTTTTTTACAACGCAAAGAAGAGTGCAGTGACATTCAATATACATATATCAAATATTAACAATGTTTGCAAAAGAAAAAATTTCATCACAGAAAAGGTCTAAATTTTTTAAGATCTACTTTTATTAGGGGTCATAAAAACCGTGACAAAAAATATTTCTTTTATGTTTTTATGGCTTTTAAAATTCAAGTAGCTAACTTCTTTTTGTTATGTGACATTGCATGCAAACGATTACTGATCGATGTAACATCTTTTGCAATTCGTTAGTCAGGTAAAACCTAATAATGTGATGGAAAGAAAATGTTTGACGTCACAATTAAAACCAACGAAAATAAGAATACAAAAAACCGAAACAAAACCGATACGAAAGTAGAAAAAAATGAATTGGTATTGGTTTTTTATTGGTATTGGTTTTGAAGAATAAAAGTATTGGTTTTTAATTGGTATTGGTAGCGGGGAATCGGTATTGGTTTTTTATCGGTATTGGTATCGTACAAATAAAGGTATTGGTTTTTAATTGGTATTGGTTTTCAATTTGAATTGGTATTAACGGGTATTGGTATCGAAAAGGTATTGGTACCCATCATTGTTTAATATTAATCATACGCTTAAATACATCTGTATGAAAAAAGTATTTTTCCGTTTCTAAGGGGGCAAAGAGGGGTAATATAGAGTAAATTGCATTAGGGTTATAATTTTTTTAATAGAAAATACCACTCCAGTACCATGTGGGGATTGTTGTACTGATATTAAAAAAACTTTCTGAAAAATTATACTTTTGTGGAAATTTACATATTCATCAATTAAAAAGAGTAAAAAAAAATTGTGCTTTGGTACTTTTTCTATTTCCTAAAATTTTAAGTGTAAACTTAAAAAACGACATTCTGGCAAAAGTACTTTAAGAAAGTTTCGATTCTAAGAGGAGAAACTTTTTATTAACTTAGAAATATTTTAAGATTTCGAGACAGTTGTTTTACAGACATTTGTTTTTCCGAGACATTTTTCCTAAAAAAAAATGAAGATTCTTAGACATTTCGCATTAAAACAAATTCTCATATAATTTCCTCTTCTTTTGTCCTCCCAAAACCCCCCCCCCCCCCCCCTCCTCTATTTATTTTCCTAATTCTTTCTTTTTTTTCTATTGTTGTTTAGGAGTGGCAAATTTGCTTTCCCCTAGTGAACCTGCACCTGAAATCATATAAGTGAGAAATTTTTTGATCTTACAGGACTGATTGATCTAATAATATCTATCACATGAGTGGTTCAGCTCGAACTAGTCGCAACAGAATACCAGTTAAATAACCAGAAAATGGATGCGAATTTGTACTCTAGCCCAAAACATAATCATGATAATGTTTTTCTGAAGATATGGATTTTCTTGCCAAAGCAAAGTTTTTTTAGAAAAAAATTAAACTTGTTATTTCATGGAAAACGAATTGAAATATTGGCCATGGACCGCATTAAGTTTACTACAGTGTGCAACAAATTTGGGGTCTTCGGGTGTATCTTAAACGGGACAAAAAAAAAAATGAAAGTATACCAATAGAAGGCCAAAACCACCGAAGGGTTTTGAAAACTTAGCTCGAGTTCTTTTTTTATGGCCCACTGAAGTTTTTAAATTTTTTTCAAATGCGTTTTGAATAAGTCAAAAAATAAGTATTAAATCTTTTTCTGAGGTAAAAATACTTAAGACATGTCTTCAATAAAATTTGATGGTGGTTCTTTTCTTAGAATATAAAAACCCTCTATCTCGCATTTTAAGAGGTAATTTTGGCCCTTTTTTCAAATATCCTCACAGAACATCAATAAAACGTGCGTTTAAAGGGTTTAAATGTTCTACAAAAGTAAGTGCAAAATGCTTAAAAAAGTAAAATTGAAAATAATCAAATACTACTAAATTTTTTTTTTACCAAAGTCGAAAAAATGTTATAAGTCTGCTTCTATGCTAAATTACGATCATTAATGTCTGCAGTAAAATTTACTGGCGGTTCTTTTAGTACTTTAACCCTCTATCTCCCATTTATGGCCCATTTTGGCCCTTTTTTCAAATACTAGCACACGATTAAGGCATGCGTTTAAAGGGTTAAAATGATAAAAAAAAAATGAAATTTTTAAGTTATCATAATTAGTTAAATTATTTTTCACTAAAATACTTTATATTTTTACTTTTTAAAGCATTCTGCACTTTTCGCACGAACTTTTGACGTTTGACAACCCCTAGTGAAATTTGATTCAGAAAATGTTTGTATAACATGTTAACCCCTTAAATGCATAAGTGGTGTTATTCAAAACGCCTTTGAAAAAAATTTAAAAACTTCAGTTGGCCATAAAAAAAGAACTCGAGCTAAGTTTTCAAAACCCTTCGGGGGTTTTGCTCTACTGTTAGTATACTTTAATTTTTTTTGGTCCGATCCAAGATACAAAATCGTGTTGCACAGTGTTATTAATCCATGATGGTTTCAAAGACGTTTTATCTATATCCATCAAGTCCACTTGCCCGAAAAGAGCAGTAAATTCGTTAAAAGAGCGAAATCGGATCCGTTTATCTGTGGAAAGTAAGATGCAGTCCAAACCAAAAGAGCTCTAAATTTGGTAAATAAGTAAAATCGAATCCAAGACATTCTAGGAATATTTGTCTGTCGGTCCATCTGTGAAAAGCACAATGCAGTCTAAACCAAAAGAGCTGTACTCCAGTAATTCGGCAGGAATATGCCTTGTATTTTTAGGCAGGTAATGTTCTAAAATGGTCAATATCGGTCCAGGTGGTTGAAGCTTCTCGTTGAAGAATTAAAGAAAAACGCCAACTCGGACCCAGAGAACTCAAAAATTTAACTTTTTCAGTCCGCCCATATTGTGGAATATAAAAAGTAATAAAATTGTGTTACTTAAGTGCAAAAAAGTGTTTTTACATTTTGAAGGGTATAAAAGATTCGACAAAGAAAATTTGTATACCCTGTTCTTACGTACTGCTAAAAATCGTTTTTAACAACATTTTCTGTCAATATACTGTAACAGAATAAAGAAAGTGCTAAATATATTGTTGCAAAAAATGGGTTTTAGCTGAACGTGAGAGCAGGGTATAACACTCTCAAAAGATAGAAAAAAAAAATTATAAACAAAAAAGACTTTGATAAAAAAATGTTTTTTTGATGAAAATCTTTAATGAAAAACAAATTTGGTGAAATGATTTTTTTTTTTTTTTTATGAAAAAAATTTAATAAAAAAAAAAAAAAATTATGAAAAAAAATATATAATTTTTTTTTTTTTTTTTTTTTTTTTTGGTGGAAACAAATATTATGAAAAAAAATTCCTGAAAAATAATTATGTTTAGCTTTATTCACCAGCTGGTGAAAACCTTTTTTATTCACCAGAAGGTGAATTAAAAAAACATTTCCTGAAAAATAATTATGTTAAGTTTTATTCACAAGCTGGTGAAAACCTTTTTTATTCACCAACAGGTGATTTACACTGTGCTACAAAAAAAAAGAATCGAATATACTTTTCAATTGAGCTAGTAAAAGTTGTAGGTCTCGTCAAAAAGATCCCAAAAATGCCTATCAAACTTGCCAGACGCCCTCAAATTTTAAAGTTATTATCAAAAAACGTTTTTTTTTACTTTCCTCACTTAACAACGTGTAACTCAGAAACTTTTCAACCGATTTTTAATTTTTGACTGTTCCACTACTTGGATATCATTTGCAAATTTTTCGCTCTAAGGGTACTATTAAATTCCAAAAATAAAATAAACAAGTAAAAAAGTTAAATTCGGCCTTGCCTAATGTAGTGATACCCTCCACAATTTCTAAAAGATTATTGCAAAAAACTTTATTTAAAAGGAAATTAGTTTTAAAAAAAAAAAAAATGTTGGAAAAAAATTTTCCACGAAAAAAAATTTTGGTAAAAAAAAATCCGCGATTTTTTTTTCTTTTTTTGTCAACAAATATGTTCGTACTTGTTTAAATACCTTTTAGTGTTCAATTATGTTGACATATATCAAGCAGCAGCCGAATTAAAGCATTTTGTATTTTTAGGTTATGTTGAATGTACTAAAATTTTTGAGGTGTCCTTACATTTTCGTTCATAACTTTTGAACCGCTAAACCGATATCGTTCAAATGCAACACCAAACTTCTCGGGAGAACTTCCAATGAATATGTTAAGTTGCAGTCATCTCCGTGTAATATTTTGGCCGTTATCACCATTTCCACAGACAGACGGACGGACAGACGGACATCGCTAGAATGTCTTAAAATCGATCGGGGATCATGAATATATATACTTTATGGGGTCGCAGACCGATATTTCGATGAGTTACAAACGGAATGACAAACTTATATATACCCTCTATTACTAAGTGGAGGCTATAAAAATAAAAAAAAAATGTTGAACATTGCACTATGCTTATATTTTACAATATTGGGGTATTTATATTACGAATGCGTATGAGTAATATTAACTCTTAAATGTCCCGCTTCAGAAAAACATGTGCCCCGTAAATTTCTGAATAGTTTGTTTGGATAGCCCTATATGGAACTAAGAAAATTGCGTTTTTTGGTTTTTCAAATTTTCAAAAACTGGGCTTAGGAGGCGTGGTAAAATATTGGAAATATGGTCAAATTTGTGGCGAGTTGCCTTGATTAAATATTTATCACATTAAAACGGAATGCACCACAATCTCAAAAATTTACATTCTTATATAATTTTGTATGGGCTATCGATTATTTTTTTTTTGGAAAATTTTCAGAACCCGTTCTGAAATTTTCCATTTTTTAACTGAAGTTTTTATTTATTTCGGTTTGAGTCCATATTAATTATTTCTGAGAAATAATTATTTTTGTTGTACGATGAGAAAATTAATTTTAATTAATTGACAACATAGGCTAAGTGTCGAACCTCCACTTAGCCTGTGTTGTCAATTAATTTCTTCAGATTTTCTCATTGTACAACAAAAATAATTATTTCTCAGAAATAATTAATATGGACTCAAACCGAAATAAATAAAAACGTCAGTTATAAAATATAAAGTCCAACAATATATAAAACAGAATTAAAAATTTTCCATTTTTAAAAAAGTCAATTTATCAAAAATCCGACCACTTTTTTTTAATTTTTTTTTAAGTTTAGATGTTTGTCCATTCACACAAAAAAATTCAGAAACGCGTTTTTCTTTTTTTCCGAGAAAATCGCATTTGAATTTTTAATTTCATAACAATTTTGTAATTTGCTTGTATTGTCTTGTTTTAACGTAGCGTATGAGTAATATTTATTCAAATATTGAATACTCATTCGCTACACGCAAAAAAAAATCTGTGTAAGATTGAGCAATCCTACTTGGTAAAACTTTTTTCATACCAAAAAAAAATTTTTACCAAATTTTTGCTAATATTATGCTTGTCGATGTTAAAGTAACATAATTCATTTTTTATGTAAAATAACCAAGTAGCTTGCACAATAACGCAAATTACCTGCACAAAAATTTATCGAAAGAAAACAACAAAAAAACAAATACAGACCGCCATTTTCATTTTTTTTTTGTGTGCGTTGTTTGTTTATTTTTTGTGTTATAAAAACCTAAAAAGGAAATTGATAAATAAAATAAAAATAAATTAATAAATAAAAATAAATAATTAGTTTTCTAAAAGATAAATAAATGTAAGATAAAAGAATGTTAAAGTTAATTTTGCTTTCATCACTTAAAACACCATTCATTAAGAAAAACCAATGGAGTCCCAGACGTATGTTTCGATGAATAACAAATGGAATGATAAAGTGAGTATACCCGCATTCCGAAGACACCAATAAGGTTTAATAGATTTTTAGTTAAAAATTAGTGTTTGGTAATAATTTTCTATTTTTACAGGGTACTGCTAAATAAATTTTTGAAGCTATGGCGAATCATTCACTACAATAAAGAGCGTGGACACCAATCCTGCCTTTAGGTATAAAATTAAAACCTAAAAACCCAAAGCCAAGGGAGTCCATACCTGTTTTGAGTTACAAATGGAATGACAAAGTAAGTGTTCCTCCTTACCAAGAGACCAATGGGGTTTACCAATTTTTTAAATTAAAAATTTATGTTTTGTAATAATTTTCTATTTTTACAGGATGCTTTTAAATAAATTCGTGAAGCTATAGCGGATCCTTTACTTCAAGAAGAAGCGTAGGCAGCAGTCACTCGAGAAAATTGTACAAAAAGGGTCAGTTGGTCGGTGGTAAATTAAATCCTACACAACATTTATTACATTAATATGGATTTATTCTGTGAACATTTTAAATTCAACAAATATACAAATTTTTACAAAAATTTATTGAAAATTTATTTTAGCATAAATGTGGTAATTTTTAGCATTATTTTTAGTCACCTTTTCTAATAATTTTGGAATATTTCACCATATCTCTTTTGGTATATTTTACCAAGTTTTTACTTAAATAGCATTAGCATTTTCTTCAAAATTTTTTACATAAGTGTTTTGGCTAAATTACGAAAACTACTTCGTCGGTTGTAGTTTTAGCATATTTTTGGTAAAATTATGCCAGATTTTTGCTCACTCCGACACAAGTTTTTTTTTGCGTGTACGTTACAACAAGAAAATACAAGCAAATTACAAAATTGTTATGAAAATTAATATTCAAATGCGATTTTCTCGGAAAAAACGAAAAACACATGTCTGAATTTTTTGTGAGGATAGACAAACAACTTAACTTAAAAAAAAATTAAACAAAAAAACAAAAGTGGCCGGATTTTTTAACTATACAAGAATATAAATTTTTGAGATTGTAATGCATTCCGTTTTAATTTAATAAATATTTAAACAAGGCAACTCGACACAAATTTTACCATTTTTCCAATATTTGACCACGCCCCCTAAGCCCAGTTTTCGAGAAGTTGAAAAAACAAAACTTAATTTTCTTAGTTACATATAGGGCTATTCATACAACCTATTCAGAAATTCACGGGACACATGTTTTTTTGTAGCGGGACATTTGGTGTGGAATGCCTCATATGTATTGATTTTTTCAATAATATCTAATTTTTTGTTATATTTTGAAACTTTTTCGAGGTTATTGATTTTTTTCTTCTATATCTCGTTCATCAACCTTCATATTTAAAGGATTCCAAAAAAGTCTGTGACCTGTGACAAGGTTTTAATTAACTCCGTCCTAGGACATCGCCATGTAAAAATGGCCGGTCTTTTTCATACACAAGAACTAATCTGGGAGCGGTCCTCGAGTGGTCTCCTTACCCACAGGGTACTAATGGATTCGGCCTTTTTTACTTTTTCCCTTTTTATTTTTTATTTTAGTTATCTCGTTTTTAAAAAAATTCTAAAGAAGAAAAATTTAAGTGCCATCAATGTTTGACAATCGATATGAATTTCTTTAAATATACATATGTACATAATTGGCTTATTGTCCTGTTTTCTATCGAATTTTAAAATATAAAAATAAATTGAGCTTAATTGACAGTGTTATTTTTTTTATTTACTACATTATTTTTTTATTTTTTTTTTAAGGGGAAATTCTAGGGAAAGAGTAAAAAAAAATTAAGGTTATTGGGAAAATAAATTGTTGTATATAGAGCAGTGATTTGTGTCTTCATTGAATTTTAATACATTTTTAAAGTATGCTTTACAGGATTCCCTACAAACACATGCAGGGCAAACATACGTTACAAAAAAACAAGTAAGAAAGCTATATTCGGCTGTGCCGAATCTTTAAATACCCTCCACCAATGTGATGATTTAAAAAACAAAAAAGTTTGTTTTATTTATACCTCAGGAAATAAAAAAGTACCAAAAAGTGTGCTTTCGGTACCTTTAATAAAAGGTACTTTTTATTAAAGGTACTTTTTATAGAAGGTACTTTTTATAAAAGGTACTTTTTATAAAAGGTACTTTTTATAAAAGGTACTTTTTATAAAAGATAATTTTTATAAATGGTACTTTTTATAAAAGGTACTTTTTATAAAAGGTACTTTTTATAAAAGGTACTTTTTATAAAAGGTACTTTTTATAAAAGGTACTTTTTATAAAAGGTACTTTTTATAAAAGGTACTTTTTATAAAAGGCACTTTTTATAAAAGGTACTTTTTATAAAAGGTACTTTTTATAAAAGGTACTTTTTATAAAAGGTACTTTTTATAAAAGGTACTTTTTATAAAAGGCACTTTTTATAAAAGGTACTTTTTATAAAAGGTACTTTTTATAAAAGGTACTTTTTATAAAAGGTACTTTTTATAAAAGGTACTTTTTATAAAAGGTACTTTTTATAAAAGGTACTTTTTATAAAAGGTACTTTTTATAAAAGGTACTTTTTATAAAAGGTTCTTTTTATAAAAGGTACTTTTTATAAAAGCTACTTTTTATAAAAGGTACTTTTTATAAAAGGTATTTTTTATAAAGTTTTTTTTTATAAAAGGTACTTTTTATAAAAGGTACTTTTTATAAAAGGTACTTTTTATAAAAGATACTTTTTATAAAAGGTACTTTTTATAAAAGGTACTTTGAATAAAAGGTACTTTTTATAAAAGATACTTTTTATTAAAGGTACTTTTTATAAAAGGTACTTTTTATAAAAGGTAATTTTTATAAAAGGTACTTTTTATAAAAGGTACTTTTTATAAAAGGTACTTTTTATAAAAGGTACTTTTTATAAAAGGTACTTTTTATAAAAGGTACTTTTTATAAAAGGTACTTTTTATAAAAGGTACTTTTTATAAAAGGTACTTTTTATAAAAGGTACTTTTTATAAAAGGTACTTTTTATAAAAGGTACTTTTTATAAAAGGTACTTTTTATAAAAGGTACTTTTTATAAAAGGTACTTTTTATAAAAGGTACTTTTTATAAAAGGTACTTTTTATAAAAGGTACTTTTTATAAAAGGTACTTTTTATAAAAAGTACTTTTTATAAAAGGTACTTTTTATAAAAGGTACTTTTTATAAAAGGTACTTTTTATAAAAGGTTCTTTTTATAAAAGGTACTTTTTATAAAAGGTACTTTTTATAAAAGGTACTTTTTATAAAAGGTACTTTTTATAAAAGGTACTTTTTATAAAAGGTACTTTTTATAAAAGGTACTTTTTATAAAAGGTACTTTTTATAAAAGGTACTTTTTATAAAAGGTACTTTTTATAAAAGGTACTTTTTATAAAAGGTACTCTTAATAAAATGTACTTTTTATAAAAGGTACTTTTTATAAAAGGTACTTTTTATAAAAGGTACTTTTTATAAAAGGTACTTTTTATAAAAGGTACTTTTTATACAAGGTAATTTTTATAAAAGGTACTTTTTATACAAAGTACTTTTTATAAAAAGTACTTTTTATAATGGAACCTTTTATAAAAGGTACTTTTTATAAAAGGTACTTTTTATAAAAGGTACTTTTTATAAAAGGTACTTTTTATAAAAGGTACTTTTTATAAAAGGTACTTTTTATAAAAGGTACTTTTTATAAAAGGTACTTTTTATAAAAGGTACTTTTTGAAAACGGTACAGAATTTTCGGAAAGTACTTGTTCCAGAATGTTTTATTTCACTAAAGGATCCTACATTCTAAATTTCAAGTTTGAATAAAATTTCAGTAAATAAAAAAAAGTACCAAAAATACTTTTTTACCCATTTTACCTCAGTAGAATCAACATTGGCAAAACCCGAGCCTTAGTGAATCTTTTTTCCGGAAGGTGAACCGACATTGCAAATTTCCATTTTCTAGTACCATTATTTAAGGAAATATAAAATGTAACAAAAGTACATATTTTTACCATTTTTACCCTATTAGAAAAATCATTGGCAAAAACCCAGCCTTAGGGGATCTATATTCCGGGAGGTGAACATACAGTCCAAATTTCAAGTCTATGTGACAATTTTTTAAAGAAATATAAAAGGTGCCAAAAGTACAGATTTTTTCCCTTTTTTACCCTCTTAGAATCAACATTGGCAATAATCCAGCCGTACTGGATCTTTATTCTAGGATGTGAACATACTGTCCAAATTTCAAGTTTCTATGACCATTATTTCAGGAGATATAAAAAGCACCAAAAGTACAGTTTTTTACCCTTTTGACCCCCTTAGAATTAACACTGGCAAAAATCCAGCCTTAATGGATCTATATTCCGGGAGGTGAACATACAGTCCAAATTTCAAGTCTCTATGATCATTATATCAGAAGATTTAAAAAGTACCAAAAGTACAGTTTTTTTACCATTTTTACCCCCTTACCATTGGCTAAACTCCAGCCATAGTGGATCTATATTGCGGGAGGGTAACATACAGTCCAAATTTCAAGTCTCTATGACCATTATATCGGGAGATATAAAAAGTACCAAAAGTACAGTTTTTTACCCTTTTTACCCCCTTAGAATCAACATTGGCAAAAATCCAGCCTTAGTGGATCTTTATTCCGGAAGGTCAAACTACAGTCCAAATTTCAAGTCTCTAACTTCAACGGTTTGGGCTGGGCGATGATGAATGAGTATGTCAGTCAATCATATTACTCTTTTATATATATAAATTTTCCGGATTTTGGGCGGTTTTGGCCATAAAGTTAATTTCTGTCTTCTATTATTTAACAAAATTTTTTTTTTAAATGAAAATATTTTTTTTTTTTTTTAAGAAATCTGAACAAAATTGAATTTTGGCGATATTTTACATCCGATTTGGCGACAAAGCCAAAAAAAAGTCTGGCAACCCCGTTAATATGACGAAGCAAAAAATGGACACACACACACACATGCTATATAAAAATAACTATTAATTTTTTTTTAATACTTTAGGAACTTTTTTTTAATTAAATTTAGATTTTGTTTTACATATTTTAAAGCTTTTTTGTAAAGATTTTTTTCTTTTTTCTCAGTTTTTTTTTCATTTCCGTTTTGTTTCTTATGTATCACACAAAATATGAGTTAATTTATGGTTATGTTGAAAAAAACTATGTGTTTTTTAGTAATTCGCTCATAACTTTTAAAATACTTAACCGATTTCAAAAAAAAAATACATCAGTTTTTGCCTGGGAAAATTACGCAACTTTTGGTACCCTAAGCGTTTAAATCGGATTCGGAGTATTGCCAAAAACGTGATTTCAACAGACAGACGGACATCGCTAGATCGACTTAAAATCGATCAAGGATCATGAATATATATACTTTATGGGGTCCTAAACCAATATTTCAATGTGTTACATAAGGAATGACAAACTTATATATACCCTCTATCACCAGAGTGGAGGGTATAAAAAAACAGATGATATAGAAAAACAAAAAAACAAGGAATACAAAAAATTTATTGAGGCGCTCACTACAAATCAGGGATGTTAAAGTTGGTACAATTGTACTTTTTTTGGTACATTTTGACCTTCAAAAGTACCGTGGTACTACCGCGACTCATTTAGTACAATTTTAAAATTTCCAATTTCTTTATAACTCATTGAAATATCGGAAAAAGACCCCAACATTTTTCTTTCCTAAAAAAAAAAAAATGCTCACAAAGGTACTAATGCTTGACACCGATTTACACCATAAATGAGACACTTTTATTAGTTGTTTTAAAATAGTTTAAAGTAGTTTTCAAATAAAATTATTCTAAAAATTTGATCCAAAAAAATAAAAGTTATCAGAATTAGACACTTGAGAAAAAATTCTTACTCTCTTTTATCAGTCAAAAAGTCTCGTAATTTTCCACAGAAGAATCAGTCAGTTATTTATAGAAAATTAATGAAGATATTATTAATTGCAGATTTTGACACCCCTCATCGTTAGAAGAATTCTGAGATCTTGATACATTTTTCGTGTTTACACACTCAGATACATTTTTCCTGTCGAAAAATTCTAGAATTCTGAAAATTTTTCCTATAGATAAAGTATCGGACAATGAAACATTTTTCTGCAAAATAGATTTCAAGAAATTGTTCACAAACGCCCCTAAAAAATGTTTTTTTTTTTTTTATTTTTTTCTTTTGGGGGGGGGGGGTGTGGATATACAAGATTTAGTACAACCGAATTTACACTCTCATTTGTTTTAGTTAAGTTTTTATTACTTAAAAAAAATGGTACCATGAGGGTCCAAAAAGTACAATTTTTTTTGAAAGTTGGTACAAAATTGAAAACCCCATTTAACATCCCTGCTACAAATACATACAACC